>JAEIGF010000366.1:0-139279 GCA_018903485.1 Drosophila littoralis | reverse complement strand
ATGATATGGTAGTACGATTCTTTTTTGAATTTTTGCATATATACGAAGGGCATAGTAAAAACAAATTCATATGGGAGATTGGTCAAGATATCTTGATAAAAAAAATGTTTTTCATACAACAATCCTTAATTTTCAACCGATCGTTCCTATGGCAGCTATAAGGATATAGTGGTCCGATCTTAATAGGTCTTGGCATATATAATGAGGAGTACAGTAAAAACTAATAAAATGCCAAGTTTGGTCAAGATTACTTGATAAAAAAACATGTTTGTCACACTAACTTTAATTTTCGACCGATCGTTCATATGGGCAGCTATATGATATAGTGGTCCGATCTTATTATGATTTTGCATATACATGAGGAGCATAGTAAAACTAATTATTGGCGAGTTTGGTCAAGATATCTTGAAAAATAAAATTATTTTTCATACAATCGTTCCTATGGCAGCTATAAGATATGGTAGTCCGATCTTATTGGATTTTGCATATATATGAGGGGCATAGTAAAACAAATTATTGGCGAGATTGGTCAAGATATCTTGATAAAAATATGTTTTTCATACAACAACTTAATTCTTGACCGATCGTTCCTATGGCAGCTATATGATATAGTAGTCCGATGCAATAGGATTTTGTTATATGAGGAGCATAGTAAATAAATGCCAATTTTGGTCAAAATATCTTGATAAAAAAAGTTTTCTTTCAGACAACAACTTAATTTCTTCAACCGATCGTTCCTTATGGCAGCTATATGATATGGTGGTCCGATCTAATTGATTTTTGCAGTATATATATGGGGAGCATAGAAAATAATAAATGCCAAGTTTGGTCAAGATTACATGTGATAAATCAACATTTTTTCATACAACAACTTAATTTTAGACCGATCATTCCAATGACACCTTAATATGATATAGTGGGTCCGATCTTAATAGGATTTCGTATATATGTGAGGAGCATAGTAAAATTAATTATTGGGCGAGTTTGTCAAGATATCTTAAAAATAAAAATTATTTTTCATGCAATCACCTTGGCAAATATATGGATATGGTAGTCCGATCTTTATTGGATTTTGCATATATATGAGGGGCATAGTAAAACTAATTATTGGCGAGTGTGGTCAAGATATCTTGAAAAATAAAATTATTTTTCAAACAACAACTTAATTTTCGGTTGATCGTTCCTATGGCAGCTATATGATATAGTGGCCCGATCTTAATAGGGTTTTAGCATATATATGAGGAGTATAGTAAAAACTAATAAATGCCAAGTTTGGTCAAGATTACTTGATAAATAAACATTTTTCATACAACAACTTAATTTTTGACCGATCGTTCCTATGGCAGCTAAGGGATGAGATATAGTGGTCCTGATCTAACAGGATTTTGCATATATATGAGGAGGATAAAAAAATAAATGCCAATTTTGGTCAAAATATCTTGATAAAAACATTTATTTTCATACAACAACTTAATTTTCAAACCGATCTTTCCTATGGTAGCTATATGATATAGTTATCCGATCTTAATAAGATATATTGAGAAATAAAATTATTTTGCTAACAACATACATAACCAACGGATCGCTCCATGGCGGAGCTATATGATATAGTGGTCCACTTAAGATATATAGTTCCATATGTGAGGAGCATAGCAAAACCACTACTGGGCGAGGTCAAGATATCTTGAAAAATAAAATTATTTTTCAAACAACAACTTAATTTTCGGTTGATCGTTCCTATGGCAGCTATATGATATGGTGGCCCGATCTTAATAAGGATTTGCAAATATATGAGGAGCATAGTAAAACTAATATATGCCGAATTTGGTCAAAATATCTTTATAAAAAAAAATGTTTTTCATACAACAACTTAATTTTCGGCTGATCGTTCAAATGACAGCTATATGATATGGTGGTCCGATCTTAATTGGATTTTGCATATATATGGGAGCATAGAAAAATAATAAATGCCAAGTTTGATCAAGATATCTTGATAAAAAAAAACATGTTTTTCATACTACACTTTAATTTTCGACCGATCGTTCCTATGGTAGCTATATGATATGGTAGTCCGATCTTTATTGGATTTTGCATATATATGAGGGGCATAGTAAAACAAATTATTGGCGAGATTGGTCAAGATATCTTGATAAAAATATGTTTTTCATACAACAACTTAATTTTTGACCGATCGTTCCTATGGCAGCTATATGATATAGTGGTCCGATCTAACAGGATTTTGCATATATATGAGGAGCATAGTAAATAAATGCCAATTTTGGTCAAAATATCTTGATAAAAAAATGTTTTTCATACAACAACTTAATTTTCAATCGATCGTTCCTATGGCAGCTATATGATATGGTGGTCCGATCTTAATTGATTTTGCATATATATGGGGAGCATAGAAAAATAATAAATGCCAAGTTTGATCAAGATATCTTGATAAAAAAACATGTTTTTCATACAACAACTTAATTTTCAACCGATCGTTCCTATGACAGCTATATGATATAGTGGTCCGATCTTAATAGGATTTTGCATATATATGAGGAGCATGGTAAATAAATGCCAAGTTTGGTCAAGATATCTTGATAAAACAACATTTTTTTTCATACAACAACTTAATTTTCGGACGATCGTTCCAATGACAGCAATATGATATAGTGGTCCGATCTTAATAGGATTTTGCATATATACGAGGGGCATAGTAAAACAAATTATTGGCGAGATTGGTCAAGATATCTTGAAAAAAAAAAATGTTTTTCATACAACAACCTAATTTTCAACCGATCGTTCCTATGGCAGCTATATGATATAAAGGTCCGATCTTAATAGGTTTTAGCATATATATGAGGAGTACAGTAAAACTAATAAATGCCAAGTTTGGTCAAAATATCTTGATAAAAAACATTTTTTCATGCAACAACTTAATTTTCGGCTGATCGTTCAAATGCAGCTATGATCACCGATTTTGCATATATGGAGCATAGAAAATAATAAGCCAAGTTGAAAGATATCTGATAAAAAACATTTTCAACTACACTTTAATTTTCGACCGATCGCTCCTATGGTACAGATAGGTATCCGATCTATTGGATTATATGAGGCATAGTAAAAACAAATATTGGCGAAAGATATCTTGATAAAAAATTACAAAACCTAATTTTTGACCGATCGTCTATCTTAATAGGTTTTAGCATATATAAGAGACAGAAACCATAAATGCCAAGTTGGTCAGTATCTTGATAAATACATACAACGAACTACGATCGTTCCAATGACAGCAATATGATATAGTGGTCCGATCTAATAGAGGATTTTGCATATATGAGGAGCATAGTAAAACCTAATTATTTACGAGATTGGTCAAGATATCATGCAAAATAAAATTATACAAAAACTTAATTTTCAACCGATCGTTCCTATGGGCAGTTATATGATATAGTGGCCCGATCTTAATAGGAATTTGCAAATATATGAGAAGCATAGTAAAACTAATTATTGTCGAGTGTGGTCAAGATATCTGGAAAAATAAAATTATTTTTCATACAACAACTTAATTTTTCGGCCGATCGTTCCTATGGCAGCTATATGATATAGTGGCCCGATCTTAATAGGTTTTTAGCATATATATGAGGAGTATAGTAAAACTAATTATTGTCGAGTGTGGTCAAGATATCTGGAAAAAAAAAATTATTTTTCATACAACAACTTAATTTTCGGCCGATCGTTCCTATGGCAGCTATATGATATAGTGGCCCGATCTTAATAGGTTTTATGCATATATATGAGGAGTATAGTAAAACTAATAAATGCCAAGTTTGGTCAAGATATCTTGATAAAAAAAACATTTTTTTCATACAACAACTTAATTTTTGACCGATCGTTCCTATGGCAGCTATATGATATGGTGGTCTGATCTTTATTGAATTTTGCATATATACGAGAGGCATAGTAAAACAAATTATTGGCGAGACTGGTCAAGATATCTTGATAAAAAAAAGTTTTTTATACAACAACTTAATTTTCAACCGATCGTTCCTATGGCAGCTATATGATATAGTGGTTCGATCTTAATAGGTTTTAGCAGATATATGGGGAGTACAGTAAAACTAATAAATGCCAAGTTTGGTCAAGATATCTTGATAAATAAACATTTTTTTCATACAACACCTTAATTTTAGACCGATCATTCCAATGACAGCAATATGATATAGTGGTCCGATCTTAATAGGATTTCGCATATATGTGAGGAGCATAGTAAAACTAATTATTGGCGAGTTTGGTCAAGATATCTTGAAAAATAAAATTATTTTTTCATGCAATCGTTCCTATGGCAGCTATATGATTTGGTAGTCCGATCTTTATTGGATTTTTGCATATATACGAGGGGCAAAACAAATTATTGGCGAGATTGGTCAAGATATCTTGATAAAAAAAATGTTTTTCATACAACAACTTAATTTCAACCGATCGTTCCTATGGCGCAGCTATATGATAAAGTGTTCCGATCTTAATAGGATTTTGCATATATATAAGGAGCATAGTAAATAAATACCAAGCTAGGTCAAGATATCTTGATAAAAAACATTTATTTTCATACAACAACTTAATTTTCGGCCGATCGTTCCTATGGCAGCTATATGATATAGTGGCCCGATGTTAATAGGTTTTATGCATATATATGAGGAGTATAGTAAAACTAATTATTTTCGAGTGTGGTCAAGATATCTGGAAAAATAAAATTATTGTTCATACAACAACTTAATTTTCGGCCGATCGTTCCTATGGCAGCTATATGAATATAGTGGCCCGATCTTAATAGGTTTTAGCATATATATGAGGAGTATAGTAAAACTAATAAATGCCAAGTTTGGTCAAGATTACTTGATAAATAAACATTTTTTTCATACAACACCTTAATTATTTTTCATACAACAACTTAATTTTCGGCTGATCGTTCAAATGACAGCTATATGATATGGTGGTCCGATCTTAATTGATTTTGCATATATATATGGGGAGCATAGAAAAATAATAAATGCCAAGTTTGATCAAGATATCTTGATAAAAAAACATGTTTTTCATACTACACTTTAATTTTCGACCGATCGTTCATGGCAGCTATATGATATGGTAGTCCGATCTTTATTGGATTTTGCATATATGAGGGGCATAGTAAAACAATTTATTGGCGAGATTGGTCAAGATATCTTGAAAAAAATATGTTTTTCATACAACAACTTAATTTTTTGACCGATCGTTCCTATGGCAGCTATAAGATATAGTGGTCCGATCTTAATAGGATTTTGCATATATATGAGGAGCATAGTTAAACAAATTATTGGCGAGATTGGTCAAGATATCTTGATAAAAAAATATTTTTTCATACAACAACTTAATTTTCAACCGATCGTTCCTATGGCAGCTATATGATATAGTGGTCCGATCTTAATATGTCTTAGCATATATAGAGGAGTACAGTAAAAAACTAATAAATGCCAAGTTTGGTCAAGATTACTTGATAAATAAACATTTTTTTCATACAACACCTAATTATTTTTCATACAACAACTTAATTTTCGGCTGATCGTTCAAATGACAGCTATATGATATGGTGGTCCGATCTTAATTGGATTTTGCATATATATGGGGAGCATAGAAAAATAATAAATGCCAAGTTTGATCAAGATATCTTGATAAAAAAAACATGTTTTTCATACTACACTTTAATTTTCGACCGATCGTTCCTATGGCAGCTATATGATATGGTAGTCCGATCTTAATAGGATTTTGCATATATATGAGGAGCATAGTAAATAAATGCCAAGTTTGGTCAAGATATCTTGATAAAAAAACATTTTTTTTCATACAACAACTTAATTTTCGGACGATCGTTCCAATGACAGCAATATGATATAGTGGTCCGATCTTAATAGGATTTTCCATATATACGAGGGGCATAGTAAAACAAATTATTGGCGAGATTGGTCAAGATATCTTGATACAAAAAATGTTTTTCATACAACAACCTAATTTTTGACCGATCGTTCCTATGGCAGCTATATGATATAGTGGTCCGATCTTAATAGGTTTTAGCATATATGAGGAGTACAGTAAAACCAATAAATGCCAAGTTTGGTCAAGATATCTTGATAAAAAACATTTTTTTCATACAACAACTTAATTTTCGGACGATCGTCCAATGACAGCAATATGATATAGTGGTCCGATCTTAATAGGATTTTTGCATATATATGAGGAGCAAAGTAAAACTAATTATTTACGAGATCGGTCAAGATATCATGCAAAATAAAAATTATCCAAAAACTTAATTTTCAACCGATCGTTCCTACGGCAGTTATATGATATAGTGGCCCGATCTTAATAGGAATTTGCAAATATATGAGAAGCATAGTAAAACTAATTATTGTCGAGTGTGGTCAAGATATCTGGAAACATAAAATTATTTTTTCATACAACAACTTAATTTTCGGCCGATCGTTCCTATGGCAGCTATATGATATAGTGGCCCGATCTTAATAGGTTTTAGCATATATATGAGGAGTATAGTAAAACTAATTATTGTCGGGTGTGGTCAAGATATCTGAAAAATAAAATTATTTTTCATACAACAACTTAATTTTCGGCCGATATCTGAAAAATAAAATTATTTTTCATACAACAACTTAATTTTCGGCCGATCGTTCCTATGGCAGCTATATGATATAGTGGCCCGATCTTTAATAGGTTTTAGCATATATATGAGGAGTATAGTAAAACTAATAAATGCCAAGTTTGGTCAAGAAAAAAACATTTTTTTTCATACAACAACTTAATTTTTGACCGATCGTTCCTATGGCAGCTATATGATATGGTGGTCCGATCTTAATTGAATTTTGCATATATCGAGGGGCAAAGTAAAACAAATTATTGGCGAGATTGGTCAAGATATCTTGATAAAAAAATGTTTTTCATACAACAACTTAATTTTCAACCGATCGTTCCTATGGCAGCTATATGATAAAGTGTTCCGATCTTAATTGGATTTTTGCATATATAAGGAGCATAGTAAATAAATACCAAGTTTGGTCAAGATATCTTGATAAAAAAATTATTTTCATACAACAACTTAGTTTTCGACCGATCATTCCTATGTCAGCTATATGATATAGTGGCCCGATCTTAATAGAATTTGCAAATATATGAGAAGCATAGTAAAACTAATAAAATGCCGAGGTTGGTCAAGATATCTCGATAAACAAAAATGTTTTTCACACAACAACTTAATTTTTGACCGATCGTTCCTATGGTAGCTATATGATATAGTTATCCGATCTTAATAAGATATATTGAAAAATAAAATTATTTTTCATACAACAACTTAATTTTCGACCGATCGTTCCTATGGCAGCTAACATGATATAGTGGTCCGATCTTAATAGGATTTCGCATATATGTGAGGAGCATAGTAAAACTAATTATTGTCGAGTGGGTCAAGATATCTTGAAAAATAAAATTATTTTTCATACAACAACTTAATTTTCGGTTGATCGTTCCTATGGCAGCTATGGGATATGGTGGCCCGATCTTAATAGGATTTGCAAATATATGAGGAGCATAGAAAAACTAATATATGCCGAATTTGGTCAAAATATCTTGATAAAAAAAATGTTTTTCATACAACAACTTAATTTTCGGCTGATCGTATAAATGACAGCTATATGATATGGTGGTCCGATCTTAATTGGATTTTGCATATATATGGGGAGCATAGAAAAATAATAAATGCCAAGTTTGGTCAAGATATCTTGATAAAAAAACATGTTTTTCATACTACACTTTAATTTTCGACCGATCGTTCCTATGGCAGCTATATGATATAATGGTCCGATCTTATTATGATTTTGCATATATATGAGGGAGCATAGTAAAACTAATTATTGGCGAGTTTGGTCAAGATATCTTGAAAAATAAAATTATTTTTCATGCAATCGTTCCTATGGCAGCTATATGATATGGTAGTCCGATCTTTATTGGATTTTGCATATATATGAGGGGCATAGTAAAACAAATTATTGGCGAGATTGGTCAAGATATCTTGATAAAAAATATGTTTTTCATACAACAACTTTATTTTTGACCGATCGTTCCTATGGCAGCTATATGATATAGTGGTCCGATCTTAATAGGATTTTGCATTATATGAGGAGCATAGTAAATAAATGCCAATTTTGGTCTAAATATCTTGATAAAAAATGTTTTTCATACAACAACTTAATTTTCAACTGATCGTTCCTATGGCAGCTATATGATATGGTGGTCCGATCTTAATTGGACTTTTGCATATATATGGGAGCATAGAAAAATAATAAATGCCAAGTTTGATCAAGATATCTTGATAAAAAACATGTTTTTCATACTACACTTTAATTTTCGACCGATCGTTCCTATGGCAGCTATATGATATGGTGTCCGATCTTTATTGGATTTTGCATATATGAGGGGCATAGTAAAACAAATTATTGGCGAGATTGGTCAAGATATCTTGATAAAAAAATGTTTTTCATACAACAACTTAATTTTTGACCGATCGTTCCTATGGCAGCTATATGATATAGTGGTTCGATCTTAATAGGTCTTAGCATATATATGAGGAGTATAGTAAAACTAATAAATGCCAAGTTTGGTCAAGATATCTTGATAAAAAAACATTTTTTTTCATACAACAACTTAATTTTTGACCGATCGTTCCTATGGCAGCTATATGATATGGTAGTACGATCTTTTTTGAATTTTGCATATATACGAAGGGCATAGTAAAACAAATTATTGGCGAGATTGGTCAAGATACCTTGATAAAAAAAAGTTTTTCATACAACAACTTAATTTTGACCGATCGTTCCTATGGCAGCTATATGATATGGTAGTACGATCTTTATTGAATTTTGCATATATACGAAGGGCAGAGTAAAACAAATTATTGGCGAGATTGGTCAAGATATCTTGATAAAAAAATGTTTTTCATACAACAACTTAATTTTCAACCGATCGTTCCTATGGCAGCTATATGATATAGTGGTCCGATCTTAATAGGTTTTAGCATATATGTGAGGAGTACAGTAAAACCAATAAATGCCAAGTTTGGTCAAGATATCTTGATAAAAAAACATGTTTTCATACAACTTAATTTTGGCGATCGTTCCATGACAGCAATGATAGTGGTCCGATCTAATAGATTTGCATATATGAGGAGCAAAAAAAACTAATATTACGAGATCGGTCAAGATATCATGCAAAAAATTATACAAACTTAATTTTCGACCGATCGTTCCTATGGCAGCTATATGATATAGTGGTCCGATCTTAATAGGAATTTGCATATATATGAGGAGCATAGTAAAACTAATTATTGGCGAGTTTGGTCAAGATATCTTGAAAAACAAAATGATTTTCATACAACAACATAATTTTCAACCGATCGTTCCTATGGCAGCTATATGATATAGTGTGGTCCGATCTTAATAGGTTTTAGCATATATATGAGGAGTATAGTAAAACTAATTATTGCCGGGTTTGGTCAAGATAACTTGATAAATAAACATTTTTTTCATACAACACCTTAATTGCATATCTGAAAAAAAAATATTTTTCATACAACAACTTAATTTTCGGCTGATCGTTCCAATGGCAGCTATATGATATAGTGGCCCGATCTTAATAGGTTTTAGCATATATATGAGGAGCATAGTAAAACTAATAAATGCTAAGTTTGGTCAAGATAAAAAAAAACATTTTTTTCATACAACACTTTAATTTTCGACCGATCGTTCCTATGGCAGCTATATGATATGGTGGTCCGATCTTAATAGGATTTTGCATATATGACGAGGGAGCATAGTAAAACAAATTATGGCGAGATTGGTCAAGATATCTTGATAAAAAAATTTTTTCATACAACAACTTAATTTTCAGACCGATCGTTCCTATGGCAGCTATATGATATAGTGGTCCGATCTTAATTGTATTTTCCATATATATAAGGAGCATAGTAAATAAATACTGGCGAGTTTGGTCAAGATATCTTGATAAAAAAATGTTTTTCATACAACAACCTAATTTTCGACCGATCGTTCCTATGCCAGCTATATGATATAGTGGCCCGATCTTAATAGGAATTTGCAAATATATGAGAAGCATAGTAAAACTAATAAATGCCGAGTTTGGTCAAGATATCTTGATAAAAAACAGTTTTCAACACAACTTAATTACCGATCGTTCCTATGGTAGCTATAGATATAGTTATGGATTATAAGATTTTGAAAAATAAAATTATTTTTCATACAACAACTTAATTTTCAACCGATCGTTCCTATGGCAGTTATATGATATAGTGGTCCGATCTTAATAGGATTTTTACATATATGAGGAGCATAGTAAAACTAATTATTTGGCGAGTTTGGTCAAGATATCTTGAAAAACAAAATTATGTTTCATACAACAACTTAATTTTCGTGATCGTTCCTATGGCAGCTATATGATATGGTGGTCCGATCTTTAATAGGATTTTGCAAATATATGAGGGGCATAGAAAAACAAATATATTGCCGAATTTGGTCAAAATATCTTGATAAAAAAAATGTTTTTCATACAACAACTTAATTTTCAGCCGATCGTTCCAATGACAGCTATATGATAAAGTGGTCCGATCTTAATTGGATTTTGCATATATATAGGGAGCATAGTAAATAATAAATGCCAAGTTTTGTCAAGATATCTTGATAAAAAAACATTTATTTTCATACAATAAACTTAATTTTCGACCGATCGTTCCAATGGCAGCTATATGATATAGTGGTCCGATCTTAATAGGATTTTGCAAATATATGAGGAGCATAGTAAAACTAATAAATGCCGAGTTTGGTCAAGATATCTTGATAAACAAAAATGTTTTTCACGCAATCGTCCTATGGCAGCTATATGATATGGTAGTCCGATCGTTTATGGGATTTTGCATATATATGAGGGGCATAGTAAATTATCGCGAGATTTAATCAAGATATCTTGAAAAAAAAATTATTTTTCATACAACAACTTAATTTTGACCGATCGTTCCGGCAGCTATAGTATAGTGGTCCGATCTTAATAGGATTTTGCATTAATATGAGGAGCATAGTAAATAAATGCCAATTTTGGTCTAAATATCTTGATAAAAAAAATGTTTTTCATACAACAACTTAATTTTCAACTGATCGTTCCTATGGCAGCTATATGATATGGTGGTCCGATCTTAATTGGACTTTGCATATATATGGGGAGCATAGAAAAATAATAAATGCCAAGTTTGATCAAGATATCTTGATAAAAACATGTTTTTCATACTACACTTTAATTTTCGACCGATCGTTCCTATGGCAGCTATATGATATGGTAGTCCGATCTTTATTGGATTTTGCATATATATGAGGGGCATAGTAAAACAAATTATTGGCGAGATTGGTCAAGATATCTTGATAAAAAAAATGTTTTTCATACAACAACTTAATTTTTGACCGATCGTTCCTATGGCAGCTATATGATATAGTGGTCCGATCTTAATAGGATTTTGCATATATATGAGGAGCATAGTAAAAACTAATAAATGCCAAGTTTGGTCAACATATCTTGATAAAAAAATGTTTTTCACAACAACTTAATTTTTGACCGATCGTTCCTATGGCAGCTATATGATATGGTAGTCCGATCATATTATATGGATTTTGCATATATACGAAGGGCATAGTAAAACAAATTATTGGCGAGATTGGTCAAGATACCTTGATAAAAAAAGTTTTTCATACAACAACTTAATTTTCGACCGATCGTTCCCTATGGCAGCTATATGATATAGTATTCCGATCTTATTGAATGTTTTGCATATATACGAAGGGCAGAGTAAAACAAATTATTGGCGAGATTGGTCAAGATATCTTGATAAAAAAATGTTTTTCATACAACAACTTAATTTTCAACCGATCGTTCCTATGGCAGCTATATGATAAAGTGTTCCGATCTTAATTGGTTTTGCATATATATGCGGAGAAAAAAAGCAACAACGCCACCATCAATCAATTTTGTAAAAACATGTTTCCACACCACACTTTAACTTTCGGACCGATACGTTCTTAATGGCAGCTATACGAACATAGGTAGTACAGAAATCTTTATTGAACGTTTTGCATATATACGAAGGAACATTGTTGAAATTGATAAATTATTGGCGATAAAAATAATAGCACCACTCTTCAAAAATGGATTTAAAATGAAAAAAAAGGCCAATTTTCAAGTGACGAATTCCTTAGTTAAAAATGATAGAGTGGTCCGATACTAAATCTATATTTATCATTTATATGAGTATAGTAAAACCAAGTTTGGTCAAGATTAATTGATAACAGCTGCGCAACGTCTTGTTCATACAACACCTTAATTATTTTTCATACAACTTAATTTTCGGACCAGGACTCTTTAAATGTCAGCCTAAATGATTGGTGTTGGAAGCAGTAACTGCCTTCTTGACGTCTGGGGACCACAGATTTTCAAAGGAATAAATGCCAAGTTTGAGCAAGATACTCGAAAAAAACGTTCCCAGAGTTTGCCCTTTAACCATTCCTTTGCTTTCTTGCTGGTGTATTTGGGGGTTGTCCTGTTAAGCCGTAAAAGGGCATTTCGTATTCTACGAGGAGCATAGTAAATAACTGCCACGATATGGTCAAGATACACTCGCTGATCAAAACATGTGGTTTTATCGTACAACAACTTGAACCTACGGTCCATAGTAGGAAAAGCAGCACCATGACATTACCGTGGATCCGCCATGCATAATAGGCTTTTGCATATATACTGGGGTTTGTAATACAAATTCCTTGGACGTCTAGGGATGATCGAGATACCTTTCCAAAAACATAGCCACTTTGCACTCACCAACCATAGAATATTCCTCCGATTGTTGAGATGTCAGCTATTATGATCCCCTGGTCCAAACTTAATACGCTTAAGAATAGGTGTCGCATTTAAAAAGTAGTACCTTTCTTGGTTTGCACTCTTGTAAGTTGTTTTGCCTAAAATTGAGCGAACTGTTTGGTCCGTCACATTAATGTTAATGTCTTTTTAAGCTCGGTAGCAGGCTTGCAGGGATCCTTTGTGTTCTGACGAATCAGTCTTTGACATGAAGAGGGTCGTAAAACGTTATCGTCCGCGTGTTTCAAGATATTTTTGATAGTTTAAGGCATTTTTAATACATTTTAATGGAGTATCCTACAAATGGACCAAATTCTCTGTACGTTATTCCGTCCAATATCAATTGGTTTTGATAAGATCGCGCTTCTCTGCAGTGTGATGCAACTAATTCTAATGATTATTATTAACTTTTTTATGAAAAAAACAATTATCTCTCATTCAAAACTAATAAACACGTGCATTCTGCAAAAGGAAATTCCGTCATATAACAAAGGATTCACTATAAAAAAAGCTAATGGTGCTATTTTTTTTTTTTTCGGCCCGTTTTGGGACTTTTCGCATATATATCAGGAGTAAAAATAAATATAGACGGGAATATCTGGAAAAGTAACACTGTTTTGTTTATAGGGGAACTCTAAACAATATAAAAAAATCAAATTTCAAAAAACCGGACAGTAAAAGCATTTTATTTCATCAAGAACAAAATGTGTTGTAGTGGTGCTATTATTTTCGCATTTGTATATAAGGAGCAATGTAAAAATAAATACCAGTTTGGTCAAGATATCTTGATAAAAAAAATTTATTTTCGTACAACAACTTAATTTTCGGACGATCGTTCCAATGACAGCAATATGATAAAATGGTCCGATCTTAATAGATTTTTGCATATAAATGAGGAGCATAGTAAAACTAATTATTGGCGAGATTGGTCAAGATATCTTGATAAAAAAATGTTTTTCATACAACAACTTAATTTTCAACCGATCGTTCCTATGGCAGCTATATGATAAAGTGTTCCGATCTTAATTGGATTTTGCATATATATAAGGAGCATTGTAAATAAATACCAAGTTTGATCAAGATATCTTGATAAAAAAACATTTATTTTCGTACAACAACTTAATTTTCGGCCGATCGTTCCAATGACAGCAATATGATATAATGGTCCGATCTTAATAGGATTTTTGCATATAAATGAGGAGCATAGTAAAACTAATTATTGGCGAGATTGGTCAAGATATCATGCAAAATAAAATTATACAACAACTAATTTTCAACCGATCGTTCCTATGGCAGTTATATGATATAGTGGTCCGATCTTAATAGGATTTTGTATATATATGAGGAGCATAGTAAACCTAATTATTGGCGAGATTGGTCAATATATCTTGAAAAACAAAATTATGTTTCATACAATCGTTCCTATGGCAGCTATATGATATGGTAGTCCGATCTTTATTGGATTTTGCATATATACGAGGGGCATAGTAAAACAAATTATTGGCGAGATTGGTCAATATATCTTGATAAAAAAAATGTTTTTCATACAACAACCTAATTTTCAACCGATCGTTCCTATGGCAGCTATATGATATAGTGGTCCGATCTTAATAGGATTTTGCATATATATGAGGAGCATAGTAAATAAATGCCAAGTTTGGTCAAGATATCTTGATAAAAAAAATTTTTTTCATACAGCAACTTAATTTTCGGACGATCGTTCCAATGACAGCTATAGATATAGTGGTCCGATCTTAATAGGATTTTGCATATATATGGGAGCATAGTAAATAAATGCCAAGTTTGGTCAAGATATCTTGATAAAACAACATTTTTTCATTCAGCAACTTAATTTTCGGACGATCGTTCCAATGACAGCAATATGATATAGTGGTCCGATCTTAATAGGATTTTGCATATATACGAGGGGCATAGTAAAACAAATTATTGGCGAGATTGGTCAATATATCTTGATAAAAAAAATGTTTTTCATACAACAACTTAATTTTCAACCGATCGTTCCTATGGCAGCTATATGATATAGTGGTCCGATCTTAATAGGATTTTGCATATATATGAGGAGCATAGTAAATAAATGCCAATTTTGGTCAACATATCTTGATAAAAAAATGTTTTTCATACAACAACTTAATTTTCAACCGATCGTTCCTATGGCAGCTATATGATATAGTGTTCCGATCTTATTATGGTTTTGCATATATACGAGAGGCATAGTAAAACAAATTATTGGCGAGATTGGTCAAGATACCTTGATAAAAAAAGTTTTTCATACAACAACTTAATTTTTGACCGATCGTTCCTATGGCAGCTATATGATATGGTAGTACGATCTTTATTGAATTTTGCATATATACGAAGGGCATAGTAAAACAAATTATTGGCGAGATTGGTCAAGATATCTTGATAAAAAAAATGTTTTTCATACAACAACTTAATTTTCAACCGATCGTTCCTATGGCAGCTATATGATATAGTGGTCCGATCTTAATATGTCTTAGCATATATATGAGGAGTACAGTAAAAGTAATAAATGCCAATTTTGGTCAAGATTACTTGATAAAAAAGCATTTTTTTCATTCGACCGATCATTCCAATGACAGCAATATGATATAGTGGTCCGATCTTAATAGGATTTCGCATATATGTGAGGAGCATAGTAAAACTAATTATTGGCGAGTTTGGTCAAGATATCTTGATAAAAAAAATGTTTTTCATACAACAACTTAATTTTCAACCGATCGTTCCTATGGCAGCTATATGATAAAGTGTTCCGATCTTAATTGGATTTTGCATATATATAAGGAGCATTGTAAATAAATACCAAGTTTGGTCAAGATATCTTGATAAAAAAAACATTTATTTTCGTACAACAACTTAATTTTCGGACGATCGTTCCAATGACAGCAATATGATATAATGGTCCGATCTTAATAGGATTTTGCATATAAATGAGGAGCATAGTAAAACTAATTATTGGCGAGATTGGTCAAGATATCTTGATAAAAAAAATGTTTTTCATACAACAACTTAATTTTCAACCGATCGTTCCTATGGCAGCTATATGATAAAGTGTTCCGATCTTAATTGGATTTTGCATATATATAAGGAGCATTGTAAATAAATACCAAGTTTGGTCAAGATATCTTGATAAAAAAACATTTATTTTCGTACAACAACTTAATTTTCGGACGATCGTTCCAATGACAGCAATATGATATAATGGTCCGATCTTAATAGGATTTTGCATATAAATGAGGAGCATAGTAAAACTAATTATTGGCGAGATTGGTCAAGATATCTTGATAAAAAAATGTTTTTCATACAACAACTTAATTTTCAACCGATCGTTCCTATGGCAGCTATATGATAAAGTGTTCCGATCTTAATTGGATTTTGCATATATATAAGGAGCATTGTAAATAAATACCAAGTTTGGTCAAGATATCTTGATAAAAAAACATTTATTTTCGTACAACAACTTAATTTTCGGACGATCGTTCCAATGACAGCAATATGATATAATGGTCCGATCTTAATAGGATTTTGCATATAAATGAGGAGCATAGTAAAACTAATTATTGGCGAGATTGGTCAAGATATCATGCAAAATAAAATTATACAACAACTTAATTTTCAACCGATCGTTCCTATGGCAGTTATATGATATAGTGGTCCGATCTTAATAGGATTTTGCATATATATGAGGAGCATAGTAAACCTAATTATTGGCGAGATTGGTCAATATATCTTGAAAAACAAAATTATGTTTCATACAATCGTTCCTATGGCAGCTATATAATATGGTTGTCCGATCTTTATTGAATTTTGCATATATACGAGGGGCAAAGTAAAACAAATTATTGGCGAGATTGGTCAAGATATCTTGATAAAAAAAAATGTTTTTCATACAACAACTTAATTTTCAACCGATCGTTCCTATGGCAGCTATATGATAAAGTGTTCCGATCTTAATTGGATTTTGCATATATATAAGGAGCATAGTAAATAAATACCAAGTTTTGTCAAGATATCTTGATAAAAAAACATTTATTTTCATACAACAACTTAGTTTTCGACCGATCATTCCTATGTCAGCTATATGATATAGTGGCCCGATCTTAATAGGAATTTGCAAATATATGAGAAGCATAGTAAAACTAATAAATGCCGAGGTTGGTCAAGTTATCTCGATAAACAAAAATGTTTTTCACACAACAACTTAATTTTTGACCGATCGTTCCTATGGTAGCTATATGATATAGTTATCCGATCTTAATAAGATATATTGAAAAAATAAAATTATTTTCATACAACAACTTAATTTTCGATAGGATTAATAGGATTTTGCATTAATATGAGGAGCATAGTAAATAAATGCCAATTTTGGTCTAAATATCTTGATAAAAAAAATGTTTTTCATACAACAACTTAATTTTCAACTGATCGTTCCTATGGCAGCTATATGATATGGTGGTCCGATCTTAATTGGACTTTGCATATATATGGGGAGCATAGAAAAAATAATAAATGCCAAGTTTGATCAAGATATCTTGATAAAAAAACATGTTTTTCATACTACACTTTAATTTTCGACCGATCGTTCCTATGGCAGCTATATGATATGGTAGTCCGATCTCTATTGGATTTTGCATATATATGAGGGGCATAGTAAAACAAATTATTGGCGAGATTGGTCAAGATATCTTGATAAAAAAATGTTTTTCATACAACAACTTAATTTTTGACCGATCGTTCCTATGGCAGCTATATGATATAGTGGTCCGATCTTAATAGGATTTTGCATATATATGAGGAGCATAGTAAATAAATGCCAATTTTGGTCAACATATCTTGATAAAAAAAATGTTTTTCATACAACAACTTAATTTTCAACCGATCGTTCCTATGGCAGCTATATGATATAGTGTTCCGATCTTATTATGGTTTTGCATATATACGAAAGGCATAGTAAAACAAATTATTGGCGAGATTGGTCAAGATACCTTGATAAAAAAAGTTTTCATACAACAACTTAATTTTTGACCGATCGTTCCTATGGCAGCTATATGATATGGTAGTACGATCTTTATTGAATTTTGCATATATACGAAGGGCATAGTAAAACAAATTATTGGCGAGATTGGTCAAGATATCTTGATAAAAAAAATGTTTTTCATACAACAACTTAATTTTCAACCCATCGTTCCTATGGCAGCTATATGATATAGTGGTCCGATCTTAATATGTCTTAGCATATATATGAGGAGTACAGTAAAAGTAATAAATGCCAATTTTGGTCAAGATTACTTGATAAAAAAGCATTTTTTTCATTCGACCGATCATTCCAATGACAGCAATATGATATAGTGGTCCGATCTTAATAGGATTTCGCATATATGTGAGGAGCATAGTAAAAATAATTATTGGCGAGTTTGGTCAAGATATCTTGATAAAAAAAATGTTTTTCATACAACAACTTAATTTTCAACCGATCGTTCCTATGGCAGCTATATGATAAAGTGTTCCGATCTTAATTGGATTTTGCATATATATAAGGAGCATTGTAAATAAATACCAAGTTTGGTCAAGATATCTTGATAAAAAAACATTTATTTTCGTACAACAACTTAATTTTCGGACGATCGTTCCAATGACAGCAATATGATATAATGGTCCGATCTTAATAGGATTTTGCATATATACGAGGGGCATAGTAAAACAAATTATTGGCGAGATTGGTCAATATATCTTGATAAAAAAAATGTTTTTCATACAACAACTTAATTTTCAACCGATCGTTCCTATGGCAGCTATATGATATAGTGGTCCGATCTTAATAGGATTTTGCATATATATGAGGAGCATAGTAAATAAATGCCAAGTTTGGTCACGATATCTTGATAAAAAAACATTTTTTTTCATACAGCAACTTAATTTTCGGACGATCGTTCCAATGACAGCAATATTATATAGTGGTCCGATCTTAATAGGATTTTGCATATATACGAGGGGCATAGTAAAACAAATTATTGGCGAGATTGGTCAATATATCTTGATAAAAAAAATATTTTTCATACAACAACTTAATTTTCAACCGATCGTTCCTATGGCAGCTATATGATATAGTGGTCCGATCTTAATAGGATTTTGCATATATATGAGGAGCATAGTAAATAAATGCCAAGTTTGGTCAAGATATCTTGATAAAAAAACATTTTTTTTCATACAGCAACTTAATTTTTGGACGATCGTTTCAATGACAGCAATATGATATAGTGGTCCGATCTTAATAGGATTTTGCATATATACGAGGGGCATAGTAAAACAAATTATTGGCGAGATTGGTCAATATATCTTGATAAAAAAAATGTTTTTCATACAACAACTTAATTTTCAACCGATCGTTCCTATGGCAGCTATATGATATAGTGGTCCGATCTTAATAGGATTTTGCATATATATGAGGAGCATAGTAAATAAATGCCAAGTTTGGTCAAGATATCTTGATAAAAAAACATTTTTTTTCATACAGCAACTTAATTTTCGGACGATCGTTCCAATGACAGCAATATGATATAATGGTCCGATCTTAATAGGATTTTGCATATATACGAGGGGCATAGTAAAACAAATTATTGGCGAGATTGGTCAATATATCTTGATAAAAAAACATTTTTTTTCATACAACAACTTAATTTTCAACCGATCGTTCCTATGGCAGCTATATGATATAGTGGTCCGATCTTAATAGGATTTTGCATATATATGAGGAGCATAGTAAATAAATGCCAAGTTTGGTCAAGATATCTTGATAAAAAAACATTTTTTTTCATACAGCAACTTAATTTTCGGACGATCGTTCCAATGACAGCAATATGATATAGTGGTCCGATCTTAATAGGATTTTGCATATATACGAGGGGCATAGTAAAACAAATTATTGGCGAGATTGGTCAATATATCTTGATAAAAAAAATGTTTTTCATACAACAACTTAATTTTCAACCGATCGTTCCTATGGCAGCTATATGATATAGTGGTCCGATCTTAATAGGATTTTGCATATATATGAGGAGCATAGTAAATAAATGCCAAGTTTGGTCAAGATATCTTGATAAAAAAACATTTTTTTTCCTACAGCAACTTAATTTTCGGACGATCGTTCCAATGACAGCAATATGATATAGTGGTCCGATCTTAATAGGATTTTGCATATATACGAGGGGCATAGTAAAACAAATTATTGGCGAGATTGGTCAATATATCTTGATAAAAAAACATTTTTTTTCATACAACAACTTAATTTTCAACCGATCGTTCCTATGGCAGCTATATGATATAGTGGTCCGATCTTAATAGGATTTTGCATATATATGAGGAGCATAGTAAATAAATGCCAAGTTTGGTCAAGATATCTTGATAAAAAAACATTTTTTTTCATACAGCAACTTAATTTTCGGACGATCGTTCCAATGACAGCAATATGATATAGTGGTCCGATCTTAAAAGGACTTTGCATATATACGAGGGGCATAGTAAAACAAATTATTGGCGAGATTGGTCAATATATCTTGATAAAAAAAATGTTTTTCATACAACAACTTAATTTTCAACCGATCGTTCCTATGGCAGCTATATGATATAGTGGTCCGATCTTAATAGGATTTTGCATATATATGAGGAGCATAGTAAATAAATGCCAAGTTTGGTCAAGATATCTTGATAAAAAAACATTTTTTTCATACAACAACTTAATTTTCGGACGATCGTTCCAATGACAGCAATATGATATAGTGGTCCGATCTTAATAGGATTTTGCATATATACGAGGGGCATAGTAAAACAAATTATTGGCGAGATTGGTCAATATATCTTGATAAAAAAAATGTTTTTCATACAACAACCTAATTTTCAACCGATCGTTCCTATGGCAGCTATATGATATAGTGTTCCGATCTTAATAGGATTTTGCATATATATGAGGAGCATAGTAAAACTAATTATTGGCGAGATTGGTCAATAATCATGCAAAATACAATTATACAACAACTTAATTTTCAACCGATCGTTCCTATGGCAGTTATATGATATAGTGGTCCGATCTTAATAGGATTTTGCATATATATGAGGAGCATAGTAAATAAATGCCAAGTTTGGTCAAGATATCTTGATAATAAAACATTTTTTTTCATACAACAACTTAATTTTCGGACGATCGTTCCAATGACAGCAATATGATATAGTGGTCCGATCTTAATAGGATTTTGTATATATATGAGGAGCATAGAAAAACTAATAAATGCCGAGTTTGGTCAAGATATCTTGAAAAATAAAATTATTTTTCATACAACTTAATTTTCGACCGATCGTTCCTATGGCACCTATATGATATAGTGTTCCGATCTTAATAGGATTTTGCATATATATGAGGAGCATAGTAAAACTAATTATTGGCGAGATTGGTCAAGATATCATGCAAAATAAAATTATACAACAACTTAATTTTCAACCGATCGTTCCTATGGTAGTTATATGATATAGTGGTCCGATCTTAATAGGATTTTGCATATATATGAGGAGCATAGTAAAACTAATATTGGCGAGTTTGGTCAAGATATCTTGACAAATAAAATTATTTGGCACACAAAAACTTCATTTTCGGCCGATCGTTCCTATGGCAGCTATATGATATAGTGGTCCGATCTTAATAGGTTTTAGCATATATATGAGGAGTACAATAAAACTAATAAACTCTTGATAATAAAACATTTTTTTTCATACAACAACTTAATTTTCGGACGATCGTTCCTATGGCAGCTATAGTTTTCGGCCGATCGTTTCTGTTCATGCCAGTTCAGTTCTAGTCATTGCTAGTCTGAACACAGCATTGACTGAGCCTCACTCAGTGTGAGAGAGTCACTCATTGAGGCAGACTCACTCACTGAGAGAGACTCACTCTCAAATAGGATCCAAAGTACGCTCAGAACTCTCCCCACGATCTCCACTCCACCTCAACCGTTTTGACACAAGAAAAGGCAAATCACTTCTAATGTAAAGTTCATTATATGCAGCCGCAAGTGAAATAAGACCTACTACCGAATATATAGAAACCAATCATTGTTTGATTTGAAGACGAATATTTTTACTTATCCGACGCCTCCACCACAAACATTGGTCCTTCGAGCCGGATTTATATAAACCGATCGCCCCTACACAAGTTTTTTGGCAAAGATAAGTAAATACAAAATTTCCATTCTATATATATTCGGCAATATCCGCCATATTTTTTTTCTTTAAGAAAAGTGACTGGCAATTTTCTGAATATATATATTAAAAATATATATAATACAAATATATATAAATTATCCGACCACAAAACTAAAAACAGTTTAGTTAAATTTTGTGTTAGTTACTTCCAACTACAAAAGAAATCCACTTCAACATTTTTTGTATGTACATACGTACGCACTCGTGCACTTTCCTAACTATAAAAAAAAAAAAAATTTTTTTTTAATTACATGTCCGCACTTAATCCGACAAGTTGCTTCACAATATTGTTTCCTAATTAATATTGATAATTCATGTTCTTGGTCCGACACACAAACATACACCAGGTTCACAAGCACGTATTGTACATACATAAATACATGCTTACATACATATATTCAATCCGAATATAATTGCACATATGCATTTTGAATAGACACTATATTTAACATTATTATTTAATAAACACAAACTCCAATTCATTCTCTTATAATAACTTATAATTTATTGCACCTTGTATTACTTAATAAAAATAAACACAACCCCCAATTCAGTTTCTTAACTTATAATTGTGCATAGTGCAAACGAATATATTTGTGCAACCACATAGTACATACATCCGATAAATAAATCCACAAATCATATGTACTATGTGTGTCCACATATAATATTTTTTAGTACACAATCCACAGCAATATTATAACACAGCAATATTATAGTAATAAATTGCAATTTCAACCGGCGTGTGTGCGTATGTACACACCACACATATGTAAAAATAAACAGCTGCCGGTCCGTACTCCAATTACACGTTTTTATGCAATTGCACACATTCCCATACAATTACTCTTGTTCCGAGACGCACCAATAAAAACACAACAATCATAATTAATAGATTAATAATACTACTAATTTATAGTAAATAAACAAAAACACTACACATTAACTTCGAAGTTCTACATTTGTCAGCGGTGTGTACTCAGCCACATTATTATTTTATTATTATTTCCCTTGCTTAATAAATAATCGTATTTTTTAGTAAGTACCAAGTCAAATAAATTTATTAATTAAATTAATTAAATCAAATAAATTTTGATTTCAAGCAAAATTATTTAAATATTCCGCTATCTCAATCGAATTATAAACTCGATTATTTACCTGTACCGGCAATCCAGTGTTTCTTTGTTTTAAGCATCGCAACCTCTACTACTAGAAACGAGCACCTTTGTTTTCCTACCCAAGCGCTTCCGCCTAGTATGCCAACTGGCAAAGGTGAAGAAACAAAGCATCAATTAGCAGTTCCGTCCGCAAGCACCTCCAGAACTTCTCCGTCTCCAACAGCAGCCCTTAGAGTCGAAAGGGAAACATCGTCCCGGACTAAAAGCGAATCATCCGCGTCCACGCCAAGGGGAACTGTTAAGGCACCTCTTGGTTCGAGGCCAAGTCCACTGATAAAAATCAGTCGCCCGCCGTCCAAAGCTAAAAGCGAAGCATCCCTGATCACTGCCGTCGGACGCACTAAGGCAACCATTAGCACAAGATCTAGTCCGATTTCCACGCGAGCTAATACCAAAACGGCCCAAAATATGACAGACGCGGCCTTAATCAAGTTTATTGCTGTCACTGATCGGCTAAGTCAGTTTGAGGCAAAAATAAACACTCCTGGAGGCTCTGACCCGTCTCTCTATACGTGCCAGGTCCGTCGGGACCAAGTGCGAGCCTTGTGGGACAAGGTTGAAAAAGAGTACGAGGTCGGCTCAACAATAATCTCGGAAGCCGGTTTCAATGGAAACCATTTCAGTTATGCAGTCCACGTACGACTATTGTTACATGGTATATGAGAGATGCGCCGCTAAACTTAGCGAGCAAATCGATACCGGTAACGCCCAAAATAGACCATCCGCTCAGTCCACCATTCCGACATATGTTCCCACCGGGTGTCGCTTACCTCCTTGCGACACAGAAATCTTCAGCGGAGATTACATACGTTGGCCCACATTTCGAGACCTCTTTACCGCAATTTACATAAATAATCCTAGGTTATCAGAGGTCGAGAAATTATTCCATCTCAATGCGAAAACCAGCGGTGAGGCTCAGGCGATTGTATCGAAGTCACCTTTGACTAAAGATGGCTTCCGATCAGCCTGGGCCAATCTGACTGAGCGTTTTGAGAACCGAAAATTGTTAGTCAACAGCCAGCTCAAGATTCTTTTCAACCTGCAGCCAATCTCCCAAGAGTCTGGAACGGCAATTAAGGAACTTCAGAGCACCATTCAAGGTTGCTTAACAGCTCTGGAGTTATCCGAAATCAACATAGAAAACTGGGACTGTATCCTCGTGTTCCTATGTTCCTCCTCCTTATGGGAACAGTCCATCTCCAGAAAAAACGATATCTCATCTTGGCTTGAGATGAGCGCCTTTCTCTTAGAACGCTATCGCACTCAAGAAGCGATAGAAGAGCTTAAGCCAAGCGCAAATACTCCAGCGCACTCCAGAATTGTTCGAACAGAACCTCCTACCACTAGAAGGCTTAACTCATTTGAGAATAAGGTCGCTAACAAGCCGCAAGCCTGCAAATTGTGCTCCAGGGAGAATCACCCTATCCGTCTGTGCCCACGATTTCTCCAAATGCCCGTCAGCGAACGGGCAACTTACATCAAACAGCAAAAACTATGTTTGAACTGTTTCGCTAGGGGTCATCAGTTAAGGGATTGCACAAGTGCTCACAATTGTTTTACGTGCAAGGGTCTTCACAATACGCTCTTGCATCGTAGTGACACTCCACAATTGGGCCCTGCGGTAGTCTGCCACAAGCAACAGCTCCCTTCAATCAATCCATACAGTCCACTCCATCCCAACATACGAATGTTCACAATTATGTTGCAATTAACACCCACGGTGTTCTCCTAAGCACGGCTGTTATATATGTTCGCCATTTGGGTGTAAATTATACAGCTCGTGCACTGATCGACTCGGGATGAGAGGCAACATTTATTTCCGAGCGACTCTTCCACCTGATAAAGCTGCCGTACAAATCCGTACAGGCGCAAGTATCTCTGCTCTGCCATTTTAATATTGGCTCTCCTTCCAAGCCTCGTATCCAAATCGAGGCATCAGCCGACGTCCTACCACATTTGGCAGGGAATCTACCATCATGTTCGATCCCCCAAAGTTTATTGACAACCCTGCCAAAACTCCAGTTAGCGGACCCTAATTTCCACAAGAGTTCGCAGATAGATGTGCTGATTGGCGCTGATATCCTACCGTCCATACTAACGGGCGGCTCCCATCCTAATATATGTGGCACGTTGCTGGGCCAGGAAACTATTTTCGGGTGGATGTTAACAGGCCCAGTTTCAAAGACCGCATCCACCGCAATCTCGTCATTCTCGACTCGAATATCTGTCTCTCAAGAAGAGCAATTAGACGTCATTCTCAAAAAATTTTAGGAGGTGGAGGACATTCCAGTCAAACTGGTAAAGAGCTCCGACTCTTTTGTGAGAGTAATTTCATCCGAACAACAACAAGGAACGAGAATGGCAGATATGTAGTCACCCTACTTTTCCAAGAACCTAATCACATAGACTTAGGACATTCAAGATCTATCGCACTAGCTCAGTTTCTAAAGAACGAGAATCGTTTAAAAAGAAACCCTCCTTTGAAAGAGCAGTACGACTCCGTGATTCGGGAGTACTTCGACTTAGGTCATATGACATAAGTCTCTCCAAACAGCAACCCCAATAATTTTTACCTGCCGCATCATGCTGTTTTTAAGCCCGACAGCACCACAACAAAGGTTCGCGTTGTGTTTAACGCCTCCAGCCCGTCTTCCAATGGCAAAAGTCTAAATGATATCCTACACACGGGACCAGTACTCCAATCCGATCTGACGATTCAGATACTAAAGTGGCGATTCTACCGCTACGTTTTCAATGCCGATATAACCAAGATGTATCGGCAAATCCAGGTCGATCCAAGACATACGTCCTACCAACGAATACTATTTCGCCATGAGAACGAAGAACTTTGCGACTTCGAACTCAATACAGTTACCTTTGGGGTAAACTGTGCCCCATACCTCGCAATCCGGGTCCTCCGTCAACTTACTCGTGATATACGAGAACAATGTCCCATCGCATCCGATATAATTGAAAATTATATGTATGTCGATGATGTTCTAGCAGGGGCACACACGAAGCCACAAGCAATTTCAGCCATTGCAGAACTCCGCATGGCACTCGACAGAGCTGGGTTCCCTCCAACACAAAGGAAGTGTTAAAAGGAATACCAAAGGACCACTTACTGTGTGCGGATTTCTTAGAAATCGAAGAGGCCAGCGTCGCTAAAACGCTAGGCATTCGATGGCAAGCCACAACAGACCAGTTTTTCTTTGCTCCGTCCAAAATGGTATCTCAGCCTTCGCTCACTAAACGTGAAGTACTATCACAGATTGCGAAATTGTTCGATCCTGCTGGATGGCTAGCACCTGTGATAGTTCGAGCAAAGATTTTCATGCAAGAGATCTGGCTCCAAGAGCTGGGGTGGGATGATTCCCTGCCGGAAGATCTCGTTCAACGTTGGCATGACTTCCTAACCGACTATCCCTCTCTCGAAGAGATCCGTATTCCAAGATGGGTCGATTTTCAGCAAAAGGCAAAGGTGCAGTTTCACGGCTTCTGCGACGCGTCCCAGCGCGCATATGGTGCTGCACTTTATTTGCGCGTCGAGATCAACGGATGCATCTCCACTCACCTTCTCGCAGCAAAAACGAGAGTCGCGCCAGTTAAGACGGTACCACGCTTAGAGCTGTGTGCCGCCGTCCTTCTTTCCGAGCTCACCACGGCTCTTATTCCTCAGCTCCCCATCCAGAGTAAAGAAAATTTCAATTGGACAGACTCCACTATTGTTCTTGCCTGGTTGGATAAACCTCCATGCAAATGGTCTACCTTTGTGGCTAATCGGGTAGCCAAGATATCATCAACCAATGGCAAATGGTCCCATGTTCGATCCGAACATAACCCAGCTGACCTAGCTAGTCGGGGAGTTTCTCCTCGGGACCTATTGGGCAGCACTTTGTGGTGGCATGGACCGGAATGGTTACAACTACCACAAAACCAATGGCCAGTTCCTGTTACGGTACTTGAGACAGAGATTGAACAACGCGCAGTGAAGTGCAATGTCTCACAGCTACCCTCCTATAACCTTCTGGAACGATTCTCCAGATTCGACAAGGCATTGCGAGTTATTGCATATGTCTGTCGCTTTATCCAGCGCTGTAGAAATCCAGCGATCCACTTTCCCGCCGAGCTCCGTAATGAAGAACTTACGAGAGTTCAGTTCCGACTTATCGAGTATACTCAACGCCAAGCTTATCCTAAGGAGTATAGCTGTTTGCTCGATAAGAAGCCAATTCAAGGATCAAGCAGCATTCGCAATTTAACCCCTTTCATCGATCAAAGGGGTATTCTGCGATCCTGTGGACGGGTTAGAGCGTCAACCTCGTTAGGCTATGATGAGCGACACCCCATAATCATCCCGGCCAATTGTGATTTTTCACGCCTCCTGGTCCGATTTACCCACCTCATTTGTTTTCACGGAGGCAATCAGTTGGTAATGCGCCTCATAAGAGCCAAATACTGGATCCCAAAGCTCAAGGTCCTGGTAAAATCTACCATAAACTCCTGCAAGGTCTGTGTAATACACCGTAGACGACTCCAGACCCAACTTATGGGCGAACTCCCAAGGGCGAGATCAACCTTTTCCCGACCCATCACACATACGGGTGTAGACTTTGCCGGACCTTTCGATATTAAAAGCTACATTGGTCGAGCATGCAAAATTACCAAGGGTTATGTCTGTGTCTTCGTGTGTTTCAGCACGAAAGCAATCCATT
This sequence comes from Drosophila littoralis, assembly GCA_018903485.1. Taxonomy (NCBI): domain Eukaryota; kingdom Metazoa; phylum Arthropoda; class Insecta; order Diptera; family Drosophilidae; genus Drosophila; species Drosophila littoralis. The sequence continues at coordinate 111,099 of JAEIGF010000366.1, read as the reverse complement.
TAGAAGCCACCACAGATCTAACCACGGAGAGATTCCTGGCCGCATTTTCGCGATTTATCGCAAGACGTGGCCTTCCACAACAGATGTACTCAGATAATGGGAAAACATTTGTGGTAGCGTCATCCGTTCTTTCGAGAGATTTCTTGCAAGCGTCCATCTTATCCAAGCATAGCCATCAAAACTTGTGTTGGCATTTCAATCCTCCTGGCGCTCCTCACATGGGCGGATTGTGGGAAGCAGGGGTCAAAAGCTTTAAGACCCACTTCTACAAATCCACCGCATCCTCAAAATATACATTTGAGGAGTTCGCGACTCTCCTCTCCAAGATTGAAGTCTGCCTTAACTCCAGGCCAATCTCTCCAATGTCGGAAGATCCGACCGATTTATTGGCTCTATGTCCAGGCCATTTCCTAGTTGGTGGCCCTCTTCTATCAACTAACGAGCCAGTAATCAAAGAAGACGCTATTTCTATAATTAACCGCTGGCAGCTACTCAAAGCGCTTCACCAGCAATTCTGCTTCCGGTGGAAGAATGAGTAATTTAAAAGAGCTCCATGAGCGAAACAAATGGCAGTCTCCTACAAGGGATCTCCATGTCGGTGATATGGTGATTATCAAAGAAGATAACCTACCAATAAATGAATGGCGCCTTGGCCGAGTCCAGCTGGCTTGCCCAGGCACAGATGACAAGGTTCGCGTAGTGGACGTGCTTACCGCTCGTGGTGTCATCCGAAGGCCAAATTGGACCTTCTTCCTACTGAGGCAAATAACACCACCGACTAATCCTTAAAAGCAACTAATCCCTCTTTCAAAACAAAACCATCACATAATAACACCTCTCCTACATCCTATTCTCCAGTTCACTCCTCTGTAGCGAACCAGCATGGCACCGTCAACGAAGGCATCCAATCAACGCCAAGGAACGGACTCCGTTAGATGCCGGGGGTGTAGAGGCATCCATGCGCTACGCAAGTGCCAGCGTTTCTTGAAGCTCACGCCAGAGAAGCGTCTCCGAGCCGTTTTGATTAACAAATATTGCTCCAACTGCCTGGCTCATCAGCATTCAGGGGAGTCATGTCGCAGTGGAGCCAAGTGCAAAATTTGCAAAAAGGACCACCACACCTTACTCCACATGCGTGATCCCCGTAGCGCTAGACCCTCTCGGTCAGACAACAGGCCCACAAGAAGAGCTTCTGGCTCCTCGCCCTCCAGCGGCACATCACCCCCAAGCCCGAGACGTGCTACTATACGGACGTCGCTTACGTCCCTTCTCCAGCACAAGGGGGTCAGTATACTGCCCACCGCCATAGTGCTGCTCGACACCGGGAAAAAGATCCTTGAGACGCGGGCTCTGATCGATCCATGTTGTTCAGTAAGCCGCATTAATGCAACCGTGGCAATGGCCTATGGCCTTTCCGTCACACGCATTGGCGCAGAAGGAGCGTGCACAGCCGTGCTACGCTCCAAGACAACTCAGATGTCGCGAGAAGTGGTCTTAATGGCTGACCCGCAACTCAACTGCATAACTCCAGCCCGAGCTATCAGAGCGGACATGAAGGACCCGTTCAGCAACGTCGCTTTGGCGGACAACGTATGGTTCCGTCCATCTCCAGTCCCTTTGGTACTCGGCACCGACGTCTACCCAGACATCATCCTACCAGGTATCCTCCCGAGCCAAGGCGGTCTGCCGATGGCTCAAAATACCAAGTTTGGATGGATACTCTCTGGCACATGCACGCAATAGGAATCCTTGCAATCTGCATATTGCCAGGGGGGGGGGGAGAATGTTCATGCCAGTTCAGTTCTAGTCATTGCTAGTCTGAACACAGCATTGACTGAGCCTCACTCAGTGTGAGAGAGTCACTTATTGAGGCAGACTCACTCACTGAGAGAGACTCACTCTCAAATAGGATCCAAAGTACGCTCAGAACTCTCCCCACGATCTCCACTCCACCTCAACTGTTTTGACACAAGAAAATGCAAATCACTTCTAATGTAAAGTTCATTATATGCAGCCGCAAGTGAAATAAAACCTACTACCGGATATATAGAAACCAATCATTGTTTGATTTGAAGACGAATATTTTTACTTATCCGACGCCTCCACCACAAACAGTTCCTATTGCAGCTATATGATATGGTGGTCCGATCTTAATAGGAGTTTGCATATATATGAGAAGCATAGTAAAACTAATAAATGCCAAGGTTGGTCAAGATATCTTGATAAAAAAATTTTTTTCATACAACAACTTAATTTTCGGCCGATCGTTCCAATGGCAGCTATTTGATATAGTGGTCCGATCTTAATAGGATTTTGCATATATATGAGAAGCATAGTAAAACTAATAATAAAATGAAAAACAAATATGTTTTTCATACAACAACTTAATTTTTGACCGATCGTTCCTATGGCAGCTATATGATATGGTGGTCCGATCTTTATTGGATTTAGCATATATATGAGGGGCATAGTAAATCAAATTATTGGCGAGATTGGTCAAGATATCATGCAAAATAAAATTATACAACAACTAAATTTTCAACCGATCGTTCCTATGGCAGTTATATGATATAGTGGTCCGATCTTAATAGGATTTTGCATATATATGAGGAGCATAGTAAAACTAATTATTGGCGAGTTTGGTCACGATATCTTGAAAAATAAAATATATGAGGAGCATAGAAAAACTAATATATGCCGAATTTGGTCGAAATATCTTGATAAAAAAAATGTTTTTCATACAACAACTTTATTTTCGGCCGATCGTTCCAATGACAGCTATATGATATGGTGGTCCTATCTTAATTGCATATGTATAAGGAGCATGGTAAAACTAATAAATGCCGAGGTTAGTCAAGATATCTTGATAAAAAAAAAATGTTTTTCATACAACACCTTAATTTTCGACCGATCGTTCCTATGGCAGCTATATGATATAGTGGTCCGATCTTAATAGGATATATAAATGAGGAGCATAGTAAATAAATGCCGAGTTTCGGCAATATATCTTGATAAACAAAAATGTTCTTCATACAACAACTTAATTTGCGACCGATCGTTCCTATGGCAGTTATATGATATGGTAGTCCGATCTTAATTGGATTTTGAATATATACGAGGGGCATAGTAAAACTAATTATTGTCGAGTGTGGTCAAGATATCATGCAAAATAAAATTATTTTTATACCCTTGCAGAGGGTATTATAATTTTGTCGTGAAATGTGTAACGCATAGAAGGAGACATCTCCGACCCCATAAAGTATATATATTCTTGATCAGCATCAACAGCCGAGTCGATATAGCCATGTCCGTCTGTCCGTCTGTCCGTCTGTCCGTCTGTCCGTCCGTCCGTCTGTCCGTCTGTCCGTCTGTCTGTTTCTATGCGAACTAGTCCCTCAGTTTTAAAGCTATCTTAATGAAACTTAGCAGAAGTCCCTATTTCTGTTGCACGCAGCACATATGTCAAAACCAGCTGGATCGGACCACTATATCATATAGCTGCCATAGGAACGATCGGTCGAAAATTAAGTTTTTGTATGAAAAAACCTTTTGTTTATCAAGATATCTTGACCAAACTCGACATTTATTAGTTTTACTATGCTCCTCATATATTGCAAAATTCTATTAAGATCGGACCACTATATCATATAGCCGCCATAGGAACGATCGGTCGAAAATTAAGTTTTTGTATGAAAAAACATTTTGTTTGTCAAGATATCTTGACCAAACTCGGCATTTATTAGTTTTACTAAGCTCCTCATATATATGCAAAATCCTATTAAGAGCGGACCACTATATCATATAGCTGCCATAGGAACGATCGGTCGAAAATTAAGTTTTTGTATGAAAAAACATTTTGTTTGTCAAGATATCTTGACCAAACTCGGCATTTATTAGTTTTAGTAAGCTCCTCATATATATGCAAAATCCTATTAAGATCGGACCACTATATCATATAGCTGCCATAGGAACGATCGGTCGAAAATTAAGTTTTTGTATGAAAAAACATTTTGTTTGTCAAGATATCTTGACCAAACTCGGCATTTATTAGTTTTACTATGCTCCTCATATATATGCAAAATCCTATTAAGATCGGACCACTATATCATATAGCTGCCATAGGAACGATCGGTCGAAAATTAAGTTTTTGTATGAAAAAACCTTTTGTTTATCAAGATATCTTGACCAAACTCGACATTTATTAGTTTTACTTTGCTCCTCATATATTGCAAAATTCTATTAAGATCGGACTACTATGTCATATAGCCGCCATAGGAACGATCGGTCGAAAATTAAGTTTTTGTATGAAAAAACATTTTGTTTGTCAAGATATCTTGACCAAACTCGGCATTTATTAGTTTTTACTAAGCTCCTCATATATATGCAAAATCCTATTAAGATCGGACCACTATATCATATAGCTGCCATAGGAACGATCGATCGAAAATTAAGTTTTTGTATGAAAAAACATTTTGTTTTTCAAGATATCTTAACCAAACTCGGCATTTATTAGTTTTACTATGCTCCTCATATATATGCAAAATCCTATTAAGATCGGACCACTATATCATATTATTAAGTTTTTGTATGGAGAATTTTTTGTTTCTCATGATTTTGCGATTAAACACGGCATTTAAAGATTTCACTATGCTTCCTTCATTTTTGCTAAATCTTATTTACATCGGTTTTTGATTAAAAGCCTTTTTTTATACCCTTGCAGAGGGTATTATAATTTTGTCGTGAAATGTGTAACGCATAGAAGGAGACATCTCCGACCCCATAAAGTATATATATTCTTGATCAGCATCAACAGCCGAGTCGATATAGCCATGTCCGTCTGTCCGTCTGTCCGTCTGTCTGTTTCTATGCGAACTAGTCCCTCAGTTTTAAAGCTATCTTAATGAAACTTTGCAGAAGTCCCTAATTCTGTTGCACGCAGCACATATGTCAAAACCAGCTGGATCGGACCACTATATCATATAGCTGCCATAGGAACGATCGGTCGAAAATTAAGTTTTTGTATGAAAAAACATTTTGTTTATCAAGATATCTTGACCAAACTCGACATTTATTAGTTTTACTATGCTCCTCATATATATGCAAAATTCTATTAAGATCGGACCACTATATCATATAGCCGCCATAGGAACGATCGGTCGAAAATTAAGTTTTTGTATGAAAAAACATTTTGTTTGTCAAGATATCTTGACCAAACTCGGCATTTATTAGTTTTACTAAGCTCCTCATATATATGCAAAATCCTATTAAGATCGGACCACTATATCATATAGCTGCCATAGGAACGATCGGTCGAAAATTAAGTTTTTGTATGAAAAAACCTTTTGTTTATCAAGATATCTTGACCAAACTCGACATTTATTAGTTTTACTATGCTCCTCATATATATGCAAAATTTTATTAAGATCGGACCACTATATCATATAGCCGCCATAGGAACTATCGGTCGAAAATTAAGTTTTTGTATGAAAAAACATTTTGTTTTTCAAGATATCTTAACCAAACTCGGCATTTATTAGTTTTACTATGCTCCTCATATATATGCAAAATCGTATTAAGATCGGACCACTATATCATATTATTAAGTTTTTGTATGGAGAATTTTTTGTTTTTCATGATTTTGCCATTAAACACGGCATTTAAAGATTTCACTATGCTCCCTTCATTTTTGCTAAATCTTATTTACATCGGTTTTTGATTAAAAGCCTTTTTTTATACTCTTGCAGAGGGTATTATAATTTTGTCGTGAAATGTGTAACGCATAGAAGGAGACATCTCCGACCCCATAAAGTATATATATTCTTGATCAGCATCAACAGCCGAGTCGATATAGCCATGTCCGTCTGTCCGTCTGTCCGTCTGTCTGTTTCTATGCGAACTAGTCCCTCAGTTTTAAAGCTATCTTAATGAAACTTAGCAGAAGTCCCTAATTCTGTTGCACGCAGCACATATGTCAAAACCAGCTGGATCGGACCACTATATCATATAGCTGCCATAGGAACGATCGGTCGAAAATTAAGTTTTTGTATGAAAAAAACATTTTGTTTATCAAGATATCTTGACCAAACTCGACATTTATTAGTTTTACTATGCTCCTCATATATATGCAAAATTCTATTAAGATCGGACCACTATATCATATAGCCGCCATAGGAACGATCGGTCGAAAATTAAGTTTTTGTATGAAAAAACATTTTGTTTGTCAAGATATCTTGACCAAACTCGACATTTATTAGTTTTACTATGCTCCTCATATATATGCAAAATTCTATTAAGATCGGACTACTATGTCATATAGCCGCCATAGGAACGATCGGTCGAAAATTAAGTTTTTGTATGAAAAAACATTTTGTTTGTCAAGATATCTTGACCAAACTCGGCATTTATTAGTTTTACTAAGCTCCTCATATATATGCAAAATCCTATTAAGATCGGACCACTATATCATATAGCTGCCATAGGAACGATCGATCGAAAATTAAGTTTTTGTATGAAAAAACATTTTGTTTTTCAAGATATCTTAACCAAACTCGGCATTTATTAGTTTTACTATGCTCCTCATATATATGCAAAATCCTATTAAGATCGGACCACTATATCATATTATTAAGTTTTTGTATGGAGAATTTTTTGTTTCTCATGATTTTGCGATTAAACACGGCATTTAAAGATTTCACTATGCTTCCTTCATTTTTGCTAAATCTTATTTACATCGGTTTTTGATTAAAAGCCTTTTTTTATACCCTTGCAGAGGGTATTATAATTTTGTCGTGAAATGTGTAACGCATAGAAGGAGACATCTCCGACCCCATAAAGTATATATATTCTTGATCAGCATCAACAGCCGAGTCGATATAGCCATGTCCGTCTGTCCGTCTGTCCGTCTGTCTGTTTCTATGCGAACTAGTCCCTCAGTTTTAAAGCTATCTTAATGAAACTTAGCAGAAGTCCCTAATTCTGTTGCACGCAGCACATATGTCAAAACCAGCTGGATCGGACCACTATATCATATAGCTGCCATAGGAACGATCGGTCGAAAATTAAGTTTTTGTATGAAAAAACCTTTTGTTTATCAAGATATCTTGACCAAACTCGACATTTATTAGTTTTACTATGCTCCTCATATATATGCAAAATTTTATTAAGATCGGACCACTATATCATATAGCCGCCATAGGAACTATCGGTCGAAAATTAAGTTTTTGTATGAAAAAACATTTTGTTTTTCAAGATATCTTAACCAAACTCGGCATTTATTAGTTTTACTATGCTCCTCATATATATGCAAAATCGTATTAAGATCGGACCACTATATCATATTATTAAGTTTTTGTATGGAGAATTTTTTGTTTCTCATGATTTTGCCATTAAACACGGCATTTAAAGATTTCACTATGCTCCCTTCATTTTTGCTAAATCTTATTTACATCGGTTTTTGATTAAAAGCCTTTTTTTTTGTTTATCAATATACCTTGACCAAACTCGGCCTTAACCATTTTCCCGGCATTAAAAGGTTGGGTCTGCAAGGGTATTAAATCTTCGGCGTGCCGAAGATAGCCCTTCTTTCTCGTTCTTACAACAACTTAATTTTCAACCCATCGTTCCTATGGCAGCAATATGATATAGTGGTCCGATCTTAATAGGTTTTAATATATATATGAGGAGTATAGTAAAACTAATAAATGCCATGTTTGGTCAAGATATCTTGATAACAAAACATTTTTTTTCATACAACAACTTAATTTTCAACTGATCGTTCCTATGGCAGCTATATGATATGGTAGTCCGATCTATATTGAATTTTGCATAAATACGAGGGGCATAGTAAAACTAATTATTGGCGAGTTTGGTCAAGATATCTTGAAAAATAAAATTATTTTTCATACAACTTAATTTTCGACCGATCGTTCCTATGGCAGCTATATGATATAGTGGTCCGATCTTAATAGGATTTTGCATATATATGAGGAGCATAGTAAAACTAATTATTGGCGATATTGGTCAAGATATCATGCAAAATAAAATTATTTTTCATACCACAACTTAATTTTCAACCGATCGTTCCTGTGGCAGCTATATGGTATAGTGGTCCGATCTTAATAGGTTTTGGCATATATATGAGGAGCATAGTAAAACTAATTATTGTCGAGTGTGGTCAAGATATCATGCAAAATAAAATTATTTTTCTTACAACAACTTAATTTTCAACCCATCGTACCTATGGCAGCAATATGATATAGTGGTCCGATCTTAATAGGTTTTAATACATATATGAGGAGTATAGTAAAACTAATACATGCCATGTTTAGTCAAGATATTTTGACAAAAAAAATTATTTTCATACAACAACTTAATTTTTGACCGATCGTTCCTATGGCAGCTATATGATGTGGTAGTCCGATCTTAATAGGATTTTGCATATATATGAGGAGCATAGTAAAACTAATTATTGGCGAGTTTGGTCAAGATATCTTGAAAAATAAAATTATTTTTCATACAACACCTTAATTTTCGGCCGATCGTTCCAATGACAGCAAAATGATACAGTGTTCCGATCTTAATAGGATTTTGCATATATATGTGGAGCATAGTAAAACTAATTATTGGCGAGTTTGGTCAAGATATCTTGAAAAATAAAATTATTTTTCATACAACTTAATTTTCGACCGATCGTTCCTATCGCAGTTATATAATATAGTGGTCCGATCTTAATAGGAATTAGCATATATATGAGAAGCATAGTAAAACTAATTATTGGCGAGTTTGGTCAAGATATCTTGAAAAATAAAATTATTTTTCATACAACAACTTAATTTACGATCAATCGTTCCTATGGCAGCTATATGATGTGGTAGTCCGATCTTAATAGGATTTTGCATATATATGAGGAGCATAGTAAAACTAATTATTGGCGAGATGGTCAAGATATCTTGAAAAATAAAATTATTTTTCATACAACTTAATTTTTGACCGATCGTTCCTATGGCAGCTATATGATGTGGTAGTCCGATCTTAATAGGATTTTGCATATATATGAGGAGTATGTAAAACTAATTATTACCGAGATGGTCAAGATATCTTGAAAAATAAAATTATTTTTCATACAACTTAATTTTTGACCGATCGTTCCTATGGCAGCTATATGATATAGTGGTCCGATCTTAATAGGATTTAGCAAATATATGAGGAACATAGAACAACTTATAATTGCCGACTTTGGTGGAGATATCTTGATAAAAATGTTATTCATACAACTTAATTTTTAAACGATCGTTCCTATGGCAGCTATATGATACAGTGGTCCGATCTTAATAGGTTTTAGCATATATATGAGGAGCATAGTAAAACTAATAAATGCCAAGTTTGGTCAAGATATCTTGATAAAAAAACATTTTTTTCATACAACACCCTAATTTGCGGCCGATCGTTCCTATTGCAGCTATATGATATGGTGGTCTGATCTTAATAGGAGTTTGCATATATATGAGAAGCATAGTAAAACTAATTATTGCCGAGATGGTCAAGATATCTTGAAAAATAAAATTATTTTTCATACAATTTAATTTTTGACCGATCGTTAATATGGCAGCTATATGATATAGTGGTCCGATCTTAATAGGTTTTAGCATATATATGAGGAGCATAGTAAAACTAATAAATGCCAAGTTTGGTCAAGATATCTTGATAAAAAAACATTTTTTTCATACAACAACTTAATTTTCGGCCAATCGTTCCTATTGCAGCTATATGATATGGTGGTCCGATCTTAATAGGAGTTTACATATATATATGAGAAGCATAGTAAAACTTTTAAATGCCGAGGTTGGTCAAGATATCTTGATAAAAAAATGTTTTTCATACAACAACTTAATTTTCGGCCGATCGTTCCAATTGCAGCTATTTGATATAGTGGTCCGATCTTAATAGGATTTTGCATATATACGAGAAGCATAGTAAAACAATTAATGGTCAATAAAACTTGAAAAACAAATATGTTTTTCATACAACAACCTAATTTTCGACCGATCGTTCCTATGGCAGCTATATGATATGGTGGTCCGATCTTTATTGGATTTCGCATATATATGAGGGGCATAGTAAAACTAATTATTGGCGAGATTGGTCAAGATATCATGCAAAATAAAATTATACAACAACTTAATTTTCAACCGATCGTTCCTATGGCAGTTATATGATATAGTGGTCCGACCTTAATAGGATTTTGCATATATATGAGGAGCATAGTAAAACTAATTATTGGCGAGTTTGGTCAAGATATCTTGAAAAATAAAATATAAGAGGAGCATAGAAAAACTAATATATGCGGAATTTGGTCGAAAGATCTTGAAAAAAAAATGTTTTTCATACAACAACTTTATTTTCGGCCGATCGTTCCAATGACAGCTATATGATATGGTGGTCCGATCTTAATTGCATATATATAAGGAGCATGGTAAAACTAATAAATGCCGAGGTTAGTCAAGATATCTTGATAAAAAAAAAAGGTTTTTCATACAACAACTTTATTTTTGACCGATAGTTCATGGCAGCTACATATATGATATAGTGGTCCGATCTTAATAAGATTTTTCAAATATATGAGGAGCATAGAGCAACTAATATATGCCGAATTTGGTCAAAATATCTTGATAAAAAAAAAATGTTTTTCATACAACAACTTTATTTTCGGCCGATAGTTCCAATGACAGCTATATGATATAGTGGCCCGATCTAAATAGGATTTTGCATATATATGAGGAGCATAGTAAAACTAATTATTGGCGAGTTTGGTCAAGATATCTTGATAAAAAACATTTTTTTCATACAACACCTTAATTTTCGACCGATCGTTCCTATGGCAGCTATATGATATGGTAGTCCGATCTTTATTGGATTTTGCATATATATGAGGAGCATAGTAAAACTAATAAATGCCATGTTTGGTCAAGATATCTTGATAACAAAACATTTTTTTCATACAACACCTTAATTTTCGGCCGATCGTTCCTATAACAGCAAAATGATACAGCGGTCCGATCTTAATAGGATTTTGCATATATATGTGGAGCATAGTAAAACTAATTATTGGCGAGTTTGGTCAAGATATCTTGAAAAATAAAATTATTTTTCATACAACTTAATTTTCGACCGATCGTTCCTATGGAAGTTATATGATATAGTGGTCCGATCTTAATAGGAATTATCATATATATGAGAAGCATAATACAACTAATTATTGGCGAGTTTGGTCAAGATATCTTGAAAAATAAAATTATTTTTCATACAACAACTTAATTTACGATCAATCGTTCCTATGGCATATATATGATATAGTGGTCCGATCTTAATAGGAATTAGCATATATATGAGAAGCATAGTAAAACTAATAAATGCCGAGATTATTCAAGGTATTTTGACAAAAAAAAATGATTTTCATACAACAACTTAATTTTTGACCGATCGTTCCTATGGCAGCTATATGATGTGGTAGTCCGATCTTAATAGGATTTTGCATATATATGAAGAGCATAGTAAAACTAATTATTGGCGAGATGGTCAAGATATCTTGAAAAATAAAATTATTTTTCATACAACACCTTTATTTTCGGCCGATCGTTCCAATGGCAGCTATTTGATATAGTGGTCCGATCTTAATAGGATTTTGCATATATACATATGAGAAGCATAGTAAAACTAATAAATGCCGAGGTTGGTCAAGATATCTTGATAACAAAAATGTTTTTCATACAACAACTTAATTTTTGACCGATCGTTCCTATGGCAGCTATATGATGTGGTAGTCCGATCTTAATAGGATTTTGCATATATATGAGGAGCATAGTAAAACTAATTATTGGCGATATTGGTCAAGATATCATGCAAAATAAAATTATTTTTCATACCACAACTTAATTTTCAACCGATCGTTCCTGTGGCAGCTATATGGTATAGTGGTCCGATCTTAATAGGTTTTAGCATATATATGAGGAGCATAGTAAAACTAATTATTGGCGAGTTTGGTCAAGTTATCTTGAAAAATAAAATTATTTTTTATACAACAACTTAATTTTCGACCAATCGTTCCTATGGCAGATATATGATATAGTGGTCCGATCTTAATAGGAATTAGCATAAATATGAGAAGCATAGTAAAACTAATTATTGGCGAGTTTGGTCAAGATATCTTGAAAAATAAAATTATTTTTAATACAACTTAATTTTCGACCGATCGTTCCTATGGCAGCTATATGATATAGTGGTCCGATCTTAATAGGATTTTGCATATGTATATATGAGGAGCATAGTAAAACTAATTATTGGCGATATTGGTCAAGATATCATGCAAAATAAAATTATTTTTCATACCACAACTTAATTTTCAACCGATCGTTCCTGTGGCAGCTATATGGTATAGTGGTCCGATCTTAATAGGTTTTAGCATATATATGAGGAGCATAGTAAAACTAATTATTGGCGAGTTTGGTCAAGATATCTTGAAAAATAAAATTGTTTTTTATACAACAACTTAATTTTCGACCAATCGTTCCTATGGCAGATATATGATATAGTGGTCCGATCTTAATAGGAATTAGCATATATATGAGAAGCATAGTAAAACTAATAAATGCCGAGATTATTCAAGATATTTTGACAAAAAAAAATTATTTTCATACAACAACTTAATTTTTGACCGATCGTTCCTATGGCAGCTATATGATGTGGTAGTCCGATCTTAATAGGATTTTGCATATATACATATGAGAAGCATAGTAAAACTAATTATTGGCGAGTTTGGTCAAGATATCTTGAAAAATAAAATTATTTTTAATACAACTTAATTTTCGACCGATCGTTCCTATGGCAGCTATATGATATAGTGGTCCGATCTTAATAGGATTTTGCATATATACATATGAGAAGCATAGTAAAACTAATTATTGGCGAGTTTGGTCAAGATATCTTGAAAAATAAAATTATTTTTCATACAACTTAATTTTCGACCGATCGTTCCTATGGAAGTTATTTGATATAGTTGTCCGATCTTAATAGGATTTTGCATATATATGTGGAGCATAGTAAAACTAATAAATGCCATGTTTGGTCAAGATATCTTGATAACAAAACTATTTTCATACAACAATTCCCGATCGTTATCATATGATATGTCGATCTTAAAAATAAATAAAAAAAAAGAGTTTGGTCAAGATATCTTGAAAAAAAATATTTTTCATACAACACCTTAATTTTCGGCCGATCGTTCCTATAACAGCAAAATGATACAGTGGTCCGATCTTAATAGGATTTTGCATATATATGTGGAGCATAGTAAAACTAATTATTGGCGAGTTTGGTCAAGATATCATGAAAAATAAAATTATTTTTCATACAACTTAATTTTCGACCGATCGTTCCTATGGCAGCTATATGATGTGGTAGTCCGATCTTAATAGGATTTAGCAAATATATGAGGAGCATAGAACAACTTATAATTGCCGACTTTGGTTGAGATATCTTGATAAAAATGTTATTCATACAACTTAATTTTTAAACGATCGTTCCTATGGCAGCTATATGATATAGTGGTCCGATCTTAATAGGTTTTAGCATATATATGAGAAGCATAGTTAAACTAATAAATGCCGAGATTATTCAAGATATTTTGACAAAAAAAAATTATTTTCATACAACAACTTAATTTTTGACCGATCGTTCCTATGGCAGCTATATGATGTGGTAGTCCGATCTTAATAGGATTTTGCATATATACATATGAGAAGCATAGTAAAACTAATAAATGCCGAGGTTGGTCAAGATATCTTGATAACAAAAATGTTTTTCATACAACAACTTAATTTTTGACCGATCGTTCCTATGGCAGCTATATGATGTGGTAGTCCGATCTTAATAGGATTTTGCATATATATGAGGAGCATAGAACAACTTATAATTGCCGACTTTGGTTGAGATATCTTGATAAAAATGTTATTCATACAACTTAATTTTTAAACGATCGTTCCTATGGCAGCTATATGATATAGTGGTCCGATCTTAATAGTTTTTAGCATATATATGAGGAGCATAGTAAAACTAATAAATGCCAAGTTTGGTCAACTTAATTTTTGACCGATCGTTCCTATGGCAGCTATATGACATGGTGGTCCGATCTTTATTGGATTTCGCATATATATGTGGGGCATAGTAAAACTAATTATTGGCGAGTTTGGTCAAGATATCAAAAAAAATAACAACAACTTAATTTTCAACCGATCGTTCCTATGGCAGTTATATGATATAGTGGTCCGACCTAATAGGATTTCATATATAGAGGAGCATAGTAAAACTAATTATTGGCGAGTTTGGTCAAGATATCTTGAAAAATAAAAAATATAAGAGGAGCATAGAAAAACTAATATATGCGGAATTTGGTCGAAATATCTTGATAAACAAAATGTTTTTCATACAACAACTTTATTTTCGGCCGATCGTTCCAATGACAGCTATATGATATGGTGGTCCGATCTTAATTGCATATATATAAGGAGCATGGTAAAACTAATAAATGCCGAGGTTAGTCAAGATATCTTGATAAAAAAAAAAGGTTTTTCATACAACAACTTTATTTTTGACCGATAGTTCCAATGACAGCTATATGATATAGTGGTCCGATCTTAATAGGATTTTGCATATATACGAGGGGCATAGTAAAACAAATTATTGGCGAGATTGGTCAATATATCTTGATAAAAAAAATGTTTTTCATACAACAACCTAATTTTCAACCGATCGTTCCTATGGCAGCTATATGATATAGTGTTCCGATCTTAATAGGATTTTGCATATATATGAGGAGCATAGTAAAACTAATTATTGGCGAGTTTGGTCAAGATATCATGCAAAATAAAATTATACAACAACTTAATTTTCAACCGATCGTTCCTATGGCAGTTATATGATATAGTGGTCCGACCTTAATAGGATTTTGCATATATATGAGGAGCATAGTAAAACTAATTATTGGCGAGTTTGGTCAAGATATCTTGAAAAATAAAATATAAGAGGAGCAAAAGGTATCAATAAACATAGTAAAACTAATATATGCCGAATTTGGTCAAAATATCTTGATAAACAAAATGTTTTTCATACAACAACTTTATTTTCGGCCGATCGTTCCAATGACAGCTATATGATATGGTGGTCCGATCTTAATTGCATATATATAAGGAGCATGGTAAAACTAATAAATGCCGAGGTTAGTCAAGATATCTTGATAAAAAAAAAAGGTTTTTCATACAACAACTTTATTTTTGACCGATAGTTCCAATGACAGCTATATGATATAGTGGTCCGATCTTAATAGGATTTTGCATATATACGAGGGGCATAGTAAAACAAATTATTGGCGAGATTGGTCAATATATCTTGATAAAAAAAATGTTTTTCATACAACAACCTAATTTTCAACCGATCGTTCCTATGGCAGCTATATGATATAGTGGTCCGATCTTAATAGGATTTTGCATATATATGAGGAGCATAGTAAAACTAATTATTGGCGAGTTTGGTCAAGATATCATGAAAAATAAAATTATTTACAACAACTTAATTTTCAACCGATCGTTCCTATGGCAGCTATATGATATAGTGGTCCGATCTTAATAGGATTTTGCATATATATGAGGAGCATAGTAAAACTAATTATTGCCGAGTTTGGTCAAGATATCTTGAAAAATAAAATTTTCATACAACATTAATTTCGATCGTTCCTATGGCAGTATAGATATGTGGTCCGATCATAATAGGAATTTATAAATATATGAGGAGTATAGTAAAACTAATAAATGCCGAGGTTAGTCAAGATATCTTGATAAAAAAATTGTTTTTCATACAACAACTTTATTTTCGACCGATCGTTCTTATGGCAGATATATGATATAGTAGTCCGATCTTAATAGGTTTTGCATATATATAAGGAGAAGCATAGTAAAACTAATAAATGCCGAGGTTAGTCAAGATATCTTGATAAAAAAATTGTTTTTCATACAACAACTTTATTTTCGACCGATCGTTCTTATGGCAGATATATGATATAGTGGTCCGATGTTATTAGGATTTTGCATATATATGAGAGGCATAGTAAAACAAATTAATGGCGAGATTGGTCAATATATCTTGATAAAAAAATGTTTTTCATACAACAACCTAATTTTTAACCGATCGTTCCTATGGCAGCTATATGATATAGTGTTCCGATCTTAATAGGATTTTGCATATATATGAGGAGCATAGTAAAACTAATTATTGGCGAGTTTGGTCAAGATATCATGCAAAATAAAATTATACAACAACTTAATTTTCAACCGATCGTTCCTATGGCAGTTATATGATATAGTGGTCCGACCTTAATAGGATTTTGCATATATATGAGGAGCATAGTAAAACTAATTATTGGCGAGTTTGGTCAAGATATCTTGAAAAATAAAATATAAGAGGAGCATAGAAAAACTAATATATGCGGAATTTGGTCGAAATATCTTGATAAACAAAATGTTTTTCATACAACAACTTTATTTTCGGCCGATCGTTCCAATGACAGCTATATGATATGGTGGTCCGATCTTAATTGCATATATATAAGGAGCATGGTAAAACTAATAAATGCCGAGGTTGGTCAAGATATCTTGATAAAAAAAAAAGGTTTTTCATACAACAACTTAATTTTTGACCGATCGTTATGGCAGCTATATGAATAGTGGTCCGATCTTAATAGATTTTGCAAATATACGAGGAGCATAGTAAAACTAATATATGCGGAATTTGGTCGAAATATCTTGATAAACAAAATGTTTTTCATACAACAACTTTATTTTCGGCCGATAGTTCCAATGACAGCTATATGATATAGTGGCCCGATCTTAATAGGATTTTGCATATATATGAGGAGCATAGTAAAATTAATTATTGGCGAGTTTGGTCAAGATATCTTGATAAAAAACATTTTTTTCATACAACACCTTAATTTTCGACCGATCGTTCCTATGGCAGCTATATGATATGGTAGTCCGATCTTTATTGGATTTTGCATATATATGAGGAGCATAGTAAAACTAATAAATGCCATGTTTGGTCAAGATATCTTGATAACAAAACATTTTTTTCATACAACACCTTAATTTTCGGCCGATCGTTCCTATAACAGCAAAATGATACAGTGGTCCGATCTTAATAGGATTTTGCATATATATGAGGAGCATAGTAAAACTAATTATTGGCGAGTTTGGTCAAGATATCTTGAAAAATAAAATTATTTTTCATACAACTTAATTTTCGACCGATCGTTCCTATGGCAGTTATATGATATAGTGGTCCGATCTTAATAGGAATTAGTATATATATGAGAAGCATAATAAAACTAATAAATGCCATGTTTGGTCAAGATATCTTGATAACAAAACATTTTTTTCATACAACACCTTAATTTTCGGCCGATCGTTCCTATAACAGCAAAATGATACAGTGGTCCGATCTTAATAGGATTTTGCATATATATGTGGAGCATAGTAAAACTAATTATTGGCGAGTTTGGTCAAGATATCTTGAAAAATAAAATTATTTTCATACAACAACTTAATTTTCGAGCGATCGTTCCTATGGCAGTTATATGATATAGTGGTCCGATCTTAATAGGATTTTGCATATATATGAAGAGCATAGTAAAACTAATTATTGGCGAGTTTGGTCAAGATATCTTGAAAAATAAAATTATTTTTCATACAACAACTTAATTTACGATCAATCGTTCCTATGGCATATATATGATATAGTGGTCCGATCTTAATAGGAATTAGCATATATATGAGAAGCATAGTAAAACTAATAAATGCCGAGATTATTCAAGGTATTTTGACAAAAAAAAATGATTTTCATACAACAACTTAATTTTTGACCGATCGTTCCTATGGCAGCTATATGATGTGGTAGTCCGATATTAATAGGATTTTGCATATATATGAGGAGCATAGTAAAACTAATTATTGGCGAGTTTGGTCAAGATATCTTGAAAAATAAAATTATTTTTCATACAACTTAATTTTCGACCGATCGTTCCTATGGAAGTTATATGATATAGTGGTCCGATCTTAATAGGATTTTGCATATATATGTGGAGCATAGTAAAACTAATAAATGCCATGTTTGGTCAAGATATCTTGATAACAAAACATTTTTTTCATACAACACCTTAATTTTCGGCCGATCGTTCCTATAACAGCAAAATGATACAGTGGTCCGATCTTAATAGGATTTTGCATATATATGAGGAGCATAGTAAAACTAATAAATGCCGAAATTATTCAAGATATTTTGACAAAAAAAAATTATTTTCATACAACAACTTAATTTTTGACCGATCGTTCCTATGGCAGCTATATGATGTGGTAGTCCGATCTTAATAGGATTTTGCATATATATGAGGAGCATAGTAAAACTAATTATTGGCGAGATGGTCAAGATATCTTGAAAAAAAAATTATTTTTCATACAACACCTTTATTTTCGGCCGATCGTTCCAATGGCAGCTATATGATATAGTGGTCCGATCTTAATAGGATTTTGCATATATATATGAGAAGCATAGTAAAACTAATAAATGCCGAGGTTGGTCAAGATATCTTGATAAACAAAAATGTTTTTCATACAACAACTTAATTTTTGACCGATCGTTCCTATGGCAGCTATATGATGTGGTAGTCCGATCTTAATAGGATTTTGCATACATATGAGGAGCATAGTAAAACTAATTATTGCCGAGATTGGTCAAGATATCTTGAAAAATAAAATTATTTTTCATACAACAACTTAATTTTTGACCGATCGTTCCTATGGCAGCTATATGATATAGTGGTCCGATCTTAATAGGATTTACCAAATATAGAGGAGCATAGAACAACTTATAATTGCCGACTTTGGTTGAGATATCTTGATAAAAATGTTATTCATACAACTTAATTTTTAAACGATCGTTCCTATGGCAGCTATATGATATAGTGGTCCGATCTTAATAGGTTTTAGCATATATATGAGGAGCATAGTAAAACTAATAAATGCCAAGTTTGGTCAAGAAATCTTGATAAAAAAATTTTATACAACACCTTAGTTTTCGGCCGATCGTTCCTATGGCAGCTATATGATATGGTGGTCCGATCTTAATAGGATTTTGCATATATATGAGGAGCATAGTAAAACTAATTATTGCCGAGATTGGTCAAGATATCTTGAAAAATAAAATTATTTTCATACAACAACTTAATTTTCGGCCGATCGTTCCTATGGCAGCTATATGATATAGTGGTCCGATCTTAATAGGAATTAGCATATATATGAGAAGCATAGTAAAACTAATTATTGCCGAGGTTGGTCAAGATATCTTGAAAAATAAAATGATTTTTCATACAACAACTTTATTTTTGACCGATCGTTCCTATGGCAGCTATATGATATAGTGGTCCGATCTTAATAGGATTTAGCAAATATATGAGGAGCATAGAACAACTAATAATTGCCGACTTTGGTTGAGATATCTTGATAAAAAATGTTTTTCATACAACAAATTTTTTAACCGATCGTTCCTATGGCAGCTATATGATATAGTGGTCCGATCTTAATAGGTTTTAGCATATATATGAGGAGCATAGTAAAACTAATAAATGCCGAGTTTGGTCAAGATATCTTGATAAAAAAAAAATGATTTTCATACAACAACTTAATTTTTGACCGATCGTTCCTATGGCAGCTATATGATGTGGTAGTCCGATCTTAATAGGATTTTGCATATATATGAGGAGCATAGTGAAACTAATTATTGGCGAGTTTGGTCAAGATATCTTGATAAAAAACATTTTTTTCATACAACACCTTAATTTTCGACCGATCGTTCCTATGGCAGCTATATGATATGGTAGTCCGATCTTTATTGGATTTTGCATATATATGAGGAGCATAGTAAAACTAATAAATGCCAAGTTTGGTCAAGATATCTTGATAAAAAAAATTTTTTTCATACAACAACTTAATTTTCGGCCGATCGTTCCTATGACAGCAAAATGATATAGTGGTCCGATCTTAATAGGATTTTGCATATATATGTGGAGCATAGTAAAACTAATTATTGGCGAGTTTGGTCAAGATATCTTGAAAAATAAAATTATTTTTCATACAACATCTAATTTTCGACCGATCGTTCCTATGGCAGTTATATGATATAGTGGTCCGATCTTAATAGGATTTTGCATATATATGAGGAGCATAGTAAAACTAATAAATGCCATGTTTGGTCAAGATATCTTGATAACAAAACATTTTTTCATACAACACCTTAATTTTCGGCCGATCGTTCCTATAACAGCAAAATGATACAGTGGTCCGATCTTAATAGGATTTTGCATATATATGAGGAGCATAGTAAAACTAATTATTGGCGAGCTTGGTTAAGATATCTTGAAAAATAAAATTAGTTTTCATACAACTTAATTTTTCGACCGATCGTTCCTATGGCAGTTATATGATATAGTGGTCCGATCTTAATAGATTTTGCATATATATAAGAAGCATAATAAAACTAATTAATGCGAGTTTGGTCAAGATATCTTGAAAAATAAAATTATTTTCATACAACAACTTAATTTACGATCAATCGTTCCTATGGCATATATATGATATAGTGGTCCGATCTTAATAGGAATTAGCATATATAGAGGGCATAGTAAAACTAATAAATGCCGAGATTAGTCAAGGTATTTTGACAAAAAAAAGATTTTCATACAACAACTTAATTTTAACCGATCGTTCCTATGGCAGCTATATGATGTGGTAGTCCGATCTTAATAGGATTTTGCATATATATGAGGAGCATAGTAAAACTAATTATTGGCGAGTTTGGTCAAGATATCTTGAAAAATAAAATTATTTTTCATACAACTTAATTTTCGACCGATCGTTCCTATGGCAGTTATATGATATAGTGGTCCGATCTTAATAGGATTTTGCATATATATGAGGAGCATAGTAAAACTAATAAATGCCATGTTTGGTCAAGATATCTTGATAACAAAAATTTTTTCATACAACACCTTAATTTTCGGCCGATCGTTCCTATAACAGCAAAATGATACAGTGGTCCGATCTTAATAGGATTTTGCATATATATGAGGAGCATAGTAAAACTAATAAATGCCGAAATTATTCAAGATATTTTGACAAAAAAAATTATTTTCATACAACAACTTAATTTTTGACCGATCGTTCCTATGGCAGCTATATGATGTGGTAGTCCGATCTTAATAGGATTTTGCATATATATGAGGAGCATAGTAAAACTAATTATTGGCGAGATGGTCAAGATATCTTGAAAAATAAAATTATTTTTCATACAACACCTTTATTTTCGGCCGATCGTTCCAATGGCAGCTATATGATATAGTGGTCCGATCTTAATAGGATTTTGCATATATACATATGAGAAGCATAGTAAAACTAATAAATGCCGAGGTTGGTCAAGATATCTTGATAACATAAATGTTTTTCATACAACAACTTAATTTTTGACCGTTCGTTCCTATGGCAGCTATATGATGTGGTAGTCCGATCTTAATAGGATTTTGCATATATATGAGGAGCATAGTAAAACTAATTATTGCCGAGATTGGTCAAGATATCTTGAAAAAAAAAATTATTTTTCATACAACTTAATTTTACCGATCGTTCCTATGGCAGCTATATGATATAGTGGTCCGATCTTAATAGGATTTACCAAATATATGAGGAGCATAGAAAAACTTATAATTGCCGACTTTGGTTGAGATATCTTGATAAAATATGTTTATTCATACAACTTAATTTTTAAACGATCGTTCCTATGGCAGCTATATGATATAGTGGTCCGATCTTAATAGGTTTTAGCATATATATGAGGAGCATAGTAAAACTAATAAATGCCAAGTTTGGTCAAGATATCTTGATAAAAAAACATTTTTTTCATACAACACCTTAATTTTCGGCCGATCGTTCCTATGGCAGCTATATGATAGTGGTCCGATCTTAATAGGATTTTGCATATATATGAGGAGCATAGTAAAACTAATTATTGCCGAGATTGGTCAAGATATCTTGAAAAATAAAATTATTTTTCATACAACTTAATTTTTGACCGATCGTTCCTATGGCAGCTATATGATATAGTGGTCCGATCTTAATAGGATTTGCATATATATGAGAAGCATAATAAAACTAATTATTGCCGAGTTTGGTCAAGATATCTTGAAAAATAAAATTATTTTTCATACAACACCTTAATTTTCGACCGATCGTTCCTATGGCAGCTATATGATATAGTGGTCCGATCTTAATAGGATTTACCAATATATATAGGAGCATAGAAAAACTTATAAATGCCGACTTTGGTTCAGGATATTTTGACAAAAAAATTATTTCATACAACAACTTAATTTTTAAACGATCGTTCCTATGGCAGCTATATGATATAGTGGTCCGATCTTAATAGGATTTACCAAATATATGAGGAGCATAGTAAAACTTATTATTGCCGACTTTGTTGAGATATCTTGATAAAAATATTATTCATACAACTTAATTTTAAACGATCGTTCCTATGGCAGCTATATGATGTGGTGGTCCGATCTTAATAGGATTTTGCATATATAATGAGAAGCATAGTAAAACTAATTATTGCCGAGATGGTCAAGATATCTTGATAACATAAAACTATTTTTCATACAACACTTAATTTTTGACCGATCGTTCCTATGGCAGCTATATGATGTGGTGGTCCGATCTTAATAGGAATTTGCATATATATGAGGAGCATAGTAAAACTAATTATTGCCGAGATGGTCAAGATATCTTGAAAAATAAAATTATTTTTCATACAACTTAATTTTTGACCGATCGTTCCTATGGCAGCTATATGATATAGTGGTCCGATCTTAATAGGATTTACCAAATATATGAGGAGCATAGAACAACTTATAATTGCCGACTTTGGTTGAGATATCTTGATAAAAATGTTATTCATACAACTTAATTTTTAAACGATCGTTCCTATGGCAGCTATATGATATAGTGGTCCGATCTTAATAGGTTTTAGCATATATATGAGGAGCATAGTAAAACTAATAAATGCCAAGTTTGGTCAAGATATCTTGATAAAAAAAAACATTTTTTTCATACAACACCTTAATTTTTGGCCGATCGTTCCTATGGCAGCTATATGATGTGGTAGTCCGATCTTAATAGGATTTTGCATATATATGAGGAGCATAGTAAAACTAATTATTGCCGAGATGGTCAAGATATCTTGAAAAATAAAATTATTTTTCATACAACTTAATTTTTGACCGATCGTTCCTATGGCAGCTATATGATATAGTGGTCCGATCTTAATAGGATTTACCAAATATATGAGGAGCATAGAACAACTTATAATTGCCGACTTTGGTTGAGATATCTTGATAAAAATGTTATTCATACAACTTAATTTTTAAACGTTCGTTCCTATGGCAGCTATATGATGTGGTAGTCCGATCTTAATAGGAGTTTGCATACATATGAGAAGCATAGTAAAACTAATTATTGCCGAGATGGTCAAGATATCTTGAAAAATAAAACTATTTTTCATACAACTTAATTTTTGACCGATCGTTCCTATGGCAGCTATATGATATAGTGGTCCGATCTTAATAGGTTTTAGCATATATATGAGGAGCATAGTAAAACTAATAAATGCCAAGTTTGGTCAAGATATCTTGAAAAATAAAATAATTTTTCATACAACAACTTAATTTTCGGCCAATCGTTCCAATGGCAGCTATTTGATATAGTGGTCCGATCTTAATAGGATTTTGCATATATACATATGAGAAGCATAGTAAAACTAATAAATGCCGAGGTTGGTCAAGATATCTTGATAACAAAAATGTTTTTCATACAACAACTTAATTTTTGACCGATCGTTCCTATGGCAGCTATATGATGTGGTAGTCCGATCTTAATAGGATTTTGCATATATATGAGGAGCATAGTAAAACTAATTATTGCCGAGATGGTCAAGATATCTTGAAAAATAAAATTATTTTTCATACAACTTAATTTTCGACCGATCGTTCCTATGGCAGCTATATGATATAGTGGTCCGATCTTAATAGGAATTAGCATATATATGAGAAGCATAATAAAACTAGTTATTGGCGAGTTTGGTCAAGATATCTTGAAAAATAAAATTATTTTTCATACAACAACTTAATTTACGATCAATCGTTCCTATGGCATATATATGATATAGTGGTCCGATCTTAATAGGAATTAGCATATATATGAGAAGCATAGTAAAACTAATAAATGCCGAGATTATTCAAGGTATTTTGACAAAAAAAAATGATTTTCATACAACAACTTAATTTTTGACCGATCGTTCCTATGGCAGCTATATGATGTGGTAGTCCGATCTTAATAGGATTTTGCATATATATGAGGAGCATAGTAAAACTAATTATTGGCGAGATGGTCAAGATATCTTGAAAAATAAAATTATTTTTCATACAACATCTTTATTTTCGGCCGATCGTTCCAATGGCAGCTATTTGATATAGTGGTCCGATCTTAATAGGATTTTGCATATATACATATGAGAAGCATAGTAAAACTAATAAATGCCGAGGTTGGTCAAGATATCTTGATAACAAAAATGTTTTTCATACAACAACTTAATTTTTGACCGATCGTTCCTATGGCAGCTATATGATGTGCTAGTCCGATCTTAATAGGATTTTGCATATATATGAGGAGCATAGTAAAACTAATTATTGCCGAGATGGTCAAGATATCTTGAAAAATAAAATTATTTTTCATACAACTTAATTTTCGACCAATCGTTCCTATGGCAGATATATGATATAGTGGTCCGATCTTAATAGGAATTAGCATATATATGAGAAGCATAGTAAAACTAATAAATGCCGAGATTATTCAAGATATTTTGTCAAAAAAAATGATTTTCATACAACAACTTAATTTTTGACCGATCGTTCCTATGGCAGCTATATGATGTGGTAGTCCGATCTTAATAGGATTTTGCACATATATGAGGAGCATAGTAAAACTAATTATTGGCGAGTTTGGTCAAGATATCTTGAAAAATAAAATTATTTTTCATACAACTTAATTTTCGACCGATCGTTCCTATGGCAGTTATATGATATAGTGGTCCGATCTTAATAGGATTTTGCATATATATGTGGAGCATAGTAAAACTAATAAATGCCATGTTTGGTCAAGATATCTTGATAACAAAACATTTTTTTTCATACAACACCTTAATTTTCGGCCAATCGTTCCTATTGCAGCTATATGATATGGTGGTCCGATCTTAATAGGAGTTTGCATATATATGAGAAGTATAGTAAAACTAATAAATGCCGAGGTTAGTCAAGATATCTTGATAAAAAAAATGTTTTTCATATAACAACTTAATTTTCGGCCGATCGTTCCAATGACAGCTATATGATATGGTGGTCCGATCTTAATTGCATATATATAAGGAGCATGGTAAAACTAATAAATGCCGAGGTTAGTCAAGATATCTTGATAAAAAAAAAAGTTTTTTCATACAACAACTTTATTTTTGACCGATCGCTATGGCAGCTACATATATGATATAGTGGTCCGATCTTAATAAGATTTTTCAAATATATGAGGAGCATAGAGCAACTAAAATATGCCGAATTTGGTCAAAATATCTTGATAAAAAAAAAATGTTTTTCATACAACAACTTTATTTTCGGCCGATAGTTCCAATGACAGCTATATGATATAGTGGCCTGATCTTAATAGGATTTTGCATATATATGAGGAGCATAGTAAATAAATGCCAAGTTTCGGCAATATATCTTGATAAACAAAAATGTTTTTCATACAACAACTTAATTTTTGACCGATCGTTCCTATGGCAGCTATATGATGTGGTAGTCTGATCTTAATAGGATTTTTCATATATATGAGGAGCATAGTAAAACTAATTATTGCCGAGATGGTCAAGATATCTTGAAAAATAAAATTATTTTTAATACAACTTAATTTTTGACCGATCGTTCCTATGGCAGCTATATGATATAGTGGTCCGATCTTTATTGGATTTCGCATATATATGAGGAGCATAGTAAAACAAATTATTGGCGAGATTGGTCAAGATATCATGCAAAATAAAATTATACAACAACTGAATTTTCGACCGATCGTTCCTTTGGCAGCTGTATGATATAGTGGTCCGATCTTAATAGGATTTTGCAAATATATGAGGAGCATAGAACAACTTATAATTACCGACTTTGGTCAAGATATCTTCATAAAAATGTTTTTCGTACAACTTAATTTTTAAACGATCGTTTCTATGGCAGCTATATGATATGGTGGTCCGATCTTAATAGGATTTTGCAAATATATGAGGAGCATAGGAAAACTAATAACTGCCGAGGTTAGTCAAGATATCTTGTTAAAAAAAATTATTCTTCATACAATCGCTCCTATGGCAGCTATATGATATGGTAGTCCGATCTTTATTGGATTTTGCATATATATGAGGAGCATAGTAAAACTAATTATTGGCGAGATGGTCAAGATATTTTGAAAAATAAAATTATTTTTCATACAACTTAATTTTCGACCGATCGTTCCTATGGCAGCAATATGATATAGAGGTCCGATCTTAATAGGATTTTGCAAATATATGAGGAGCATAGTAAAACTAATAAATGCCGAGGTTGGTCAAGATATCTTGATAAAAAAATGTTTTTCATACAACAACTTAATTTTCGGCCGATCGTTCCAATGGCAGCTATATGATATGGTGGTCCGATCTTAATAGGATTTTGCAAATATATGAGGAGCATAGGAAAACTAATAACTGCCGAGGTTAGTCAAGATATCTTGTTAAAAAAAATTATTTTTCATACAACCGCTCCTATGGCAGCTATATGATATGGTAGTCCGATCTTTATTGGATTTTGCATATATATGAGGAGCATAGTAAAACTAATTATTGGCGAGATGGTCAAGATATTTTGAAAAATAAAATTATTTTTCATACAACTTAATTTTCGACCGATCGTTCCTATGGCAGCAATATGAAATAGAGGTCCGATCTTAATAGGAGTTTGCATATATATTAGAAGCATAGTTAAACTAATTATTGCCGAGATGGTCAAGATATCTTAAAAAATAAAATTATTTTTCATACAACTTAATATTTGACCGATCGTTCCTATGGCAGCTATATGATATAGTGGTTCGATCTTAATAGGTTTTAGCATATATATGAGGAGCATAGTAAAACTAATAAATGCCAAGTTTGGTCAAGATATCTTGATAAAAAAACATTTTTTTCATACAACACCTTAATTTTCGGCCGATCGTTCCTATTGCAGCTATATGATATGGTGGTCCGATCTTAATAGGAGTTTGCATATATATGACAAGCATAGTAAAACTAATAAATGCCGAGGTTGGTCAAGATATCTTGATAAAAAAATGTTTTTCATACAACAACTTAATTTTCGGCCGATCGTTCCAATGGCAGCTATATGATATAGTGGTCCGATCTTAATAGGATTTTGCATATATATGAGAAGCATAGTAAAACTAATAATAAAATGAAAAACAAATATGTTTTTCATAGAACAACTTAATTTTGACCGATCGTTCCTAAGGCAGCTATATGATATGGTGGTCCGATCTTTATTGGATTTCGCATATATATGAGGGGCTTAGTAAAACTAATTATTGGCGAGAATGGTCAAGATATCATGCAAAATAAAATTATGCAACAACTTAATTTTCAACCGATCGTTCCTATGGCAGCAATATGATATAGAGGTCCGATCTTAATAGGAGTTTGCATATATATGACAAGCATAGTAAAACTAATAAATGCCGATGTTGGTCAAGATATCTTGATAAAAAAATGTTTTTCATACAACAACTTAATTTTCGGCGGATCGTTCCAATGGCAGCTATTTGATATAGTGGTCCGATCTTAATAGGATTTTGCATATATATGAGAAGCATAGTAAAACTAATAATAAAATGAAAAACAAATATGTTTTTCATAGAACAACTTAATTTTTGACCGATCGTTCCTATGGCAGCTATATGATATGGTGGTCCGATCTTTATTGGATTTCGCATATATATGAGGGGCTTAGTAAAACTAATTATTGGCGAGAATGGTCAAGATATCATGCAAAATAAAATTATGCAACAACTTAATTTTCAACCGATCGTTCCTATGGCAGTTATATGATATAGTGGTCCGATCTTAATAGGATTTTGCATATATATGAGGAGCATAGTAAAACTAATAAATGCCAAGTTTGGTCAAGATATCTTGATAAAAAACATTTTTTTCATACAACACCTTAATTTTCGGCCGATCGTTCCTATTGCAGCTATATGATATGGTGGTCCGATCTTAATAGGAGTTTGCATATATATGAGAAGCATAGTAAAACTAATAAATGCCGAGGTTGGTCAAGATATCTTGATAAAAAAATGTTTTTCATACAACAACTTAATTTTCGGCCGATCGTTCCAATGGCAGCTATTTGATATAGTGGTCCGATCTTAATAGGATTTTGCTTATATATGAGAAGCATAGTAAAACTAATAATAAAATGAAAAACAAATATGTTTTTCATACTACAACTTGATTTTTGACCGATCGTTCCTATGGCAGCTATATGATATGGTGGCCTGATCGTTATTGGATTTCGCATATATATGAGAAGCATAGTAAAACTAATTATTGGCGAGATTGGTCAACATATCTTGAAAAATAAAATTATTTTTCATACAACTTAATTTTATATAGATGATATAGTGGTCCGATCTTAATAGGATTTAGCAAATATATGAGGAGCATAGAACAACTTTTAATTGCCGACTTTTTATGAGATATCTTGATAAAAATGTTATTCATACAACTTAATTTGTAAACGATCGTTCCTATGGCAGCTATATGATATAGTGGTCCGATCTTAATAGGTTTTAGCATATATATGAGGAGCATAGTAAAACTAATAAATGCCAAGTTTGGTCAAGATGTCTTGATAAAAAAACATTTTTTTCATACAACACCTTAATTTTCGGCCGATCGTTCCTATTGCAGCTATATGATATGGTGGTCCGATCTTAATAGGAGTTTGCATATATATAAGAAGCATAGTAAAACTAATAAATGCCGAGGTTGGTCAAGATATCTTGATAAAAAAATGTTTTTCATACAACAACTTAATTTTCGGCCGATCGTTCCAATGGCAGCTATATGATATGGTGGTCCGATCTTAATAGGATTTTGCAAATATATGAGGAGCATAGGAAAACTAATAACTGCCGAGGTTAGCCAAGATATCTTGTTAAAAAAAATTATTTTTCATACAATCGCTCCTATGGCAGCTATATGATATGGTATTCCGATCTTTATTGGATTTTGCATATATATGAGGAGCATAGTAAAACTAATTATTGGCGAGATGGTCAAGATATTTTGAAAAATAAAATTATTTTTCATACAACTTAATTTTCGACCGATCGTTCCTATGGCAGCATTATGATATAGAGGTCCGATCTTAATAGGAGTTTGCATATATATGAGAAGCATAGTAAAACTAATTATTGCCGAGATGGTCAAGATATCTTGAAAAATAAAATTATTTTTCATACAACTTAATTTTTGACCGATCGTTCCTATGGCAGCTTTATGATATAGTGGTTCGATCTTAATAGGTTTTAGCATATATATGAGGAGAATAGTAAAACTAATAAATACCAAGTTTGGTCAAGATATCTTGATAAAAAAACATTTTTTTCATACAACACCTTAATTTTCGGCCGATCGTTCCTATTGCAGCTATATGATATGGTGGTCCGATCCTAATAGGATTTTGCATATATATGAGGAGCATAGTAAAACTAATAAATGCCAAGTTTGGTCAAGATATCTTGATAAAAAAATATTTTTTTCATACAACAACTTAATTTTCGGCGGGTCGTTCCAATGGCAGCTATTTGATATAGTGGTCCGATCTTAATAGGATTTTGCATATATATGAGAAGCATAGTAAAACTAATAATAAAATGAAAAACAAATATGTTTTTCATAGAACAACTTAATTTTTGACCGATCGTTCCTATGGCAGCTATATGATATGGTGGTCCGATCTTTATTGGATTTCGCATATATATGAGGGGCTTAGTAAAACTAATTATTGGCGAGAATGGTCAAGTAATCATGCAAAATAAAATTATGCAACAACTTAATTTTCAACCGATCGTTCCTATGGCAGTTATATGATATAGTGGTCCGATCTTAATAGGATTTTGCATATATATGAGGAGCATAGTAAAACTAATAAATGCCAAGTTTGGTCAAGATATCTTGATAAAAAACATTTTTTTCATACAACATGATATATGATATGGTGGTCCGATCTTAATAGGAGTTTGCATATATATGAGAAGCATAGTAAAACTAATAAATGCCGAGGTTGGTCAAGATATCTTGATAAAAAAATGTTTTTCATACAACAACTTAATTTTCGGCCGATCGTTCCAATGGCAGCTATTTGATATAGTGGTCCGATCTTAATAGGATTTTGCATATATATGAGAAGCATAGTAAAACTAATAATAAAATGAAAAACAAATATGTTTTTCATACTACAACTTGATTTTTGACCGATCGTTCCTATGGCAGCTATATGATATGGTGGCCTGATCGTTATTGGATTTCGCATATATATGAGAAGCATAGTAAAACTAATTATTGGCGAGATTGGTCAACATATCTTGAAAAATAAAATTATTTTTCATACAACTTAATTTTATATAGATGATATAGTGGTCCGATCTTAATAGGATTTAGCAAATATATGAGGAGCATAGAACAACTTTTAATTGCCGACTTTTTTTAAAATATCTTGATAAAAATGTTATTCATACAACTTAATTTGTAAACGATCGTTCCTATGGCAGCTATATGATATAGTGGTCCGATCTTAATAGGTTTTAGCATATATATGAGGAGCATAGTAAAACTAATAAATGCCAAGTTTGGTCAAGATGTCTTGATAACAAAACATTTTTTTCATACAACACCTTAATTTTCGGCCGATCGTTCCTATTGCAGCTATATGATATGGTGGTCCGATCTTAATAGGAGTTTGCATATATATAAGAAGCATAGTAAAACTAATAAATGCCGAGGTTGGTCAAGATATCTTGATAAAAAAATGTTTTTCATACAACAACTTAATTTTCGGCCGATCGTTCCAATGGCAGCTATATGATATGGTGGTCCGATCTTAATAGGATTTTGCAAATATATGAGGAGCATAGGAAAACTAATAACTGCCGAGGTTGGTCAAGATATCTTGTTAAAAAAATTATTTTTCATACAATCGCTCCTATGGCAGCTATATGATATGGTATTCCGATCTTTATTGGATTTTGCATATATATGAGGAGCATAGTAAAACTAATTATTGGCGAGATGGTCAAGATATTTTGAAAAATAAAATTATTTTTCATACAACTTAATTTTCGACCGATCGTTCCTATGGCAGCAATATGATATAGAGGTCCGATCTTAATAGGAGTTTGCATATATATGAGAAGCATAGTAAAACTAATAATTGCCGAGATGGTCAAGATATCTTGAAAAATAAAATTATTTTTCATACAACTTAATTTTTGACCGATCGTTCCTATGGCAGCTTTATGATATAGTGGTTCGATCTTAATAGGTTTTAGCATATATATGAGGAGAATAGTAAAACTAATAAATACCAAGTTTGGTCAAGATATCTTGATAAAAAAACATTTTTTTCATACAACACATTAATTTTCGGCCGATCGTTCCTATTGCAGCTATATGATATGGTGGTCCGATCCTAATAGGATTTTGCATATATATGAGGAGCATAGTAAAACTAATAAATGCCAAGTTTGGTCAAGATATCTTGATAAAAAAATATTTTTTTCATACAACACCTTAATTTTCGGCCGATCGTTCCTATTGCAGCTATATGATATGGTGGTCCGATCTTAATAGGAGTTTGCATATATATGAGAAGCATAGTAAAACTAATAAATGCCGATGTTGGTCAAGATATCTTGATAAAAAAATGTTTTTCATACAACAACTTAATTTTCGGCGGATCGTTCCAATGGCAGCTATTTGATATAGTGGTCCGATCTTAATAGGAGTTTGCATATATATGAGAAGCATAGTAAAACTAATAATAAAATGAAAAACAAATATGTTTTTCATACTACAACAATTTTTGACCGATCGTTCCTATGGCAGCTATATGATATGGTGGCCTGATCGTTATTGGATTTCGCATATATATGAGAAGCATAGTAAAACTAATTATTGGCGAGATTGGTCAACATATCTTGAAAAATAAAATTGTTTTTCATACAACTTAATTTTATATAGATGATATAGTGGTCCGATCTTAATAGGATTTAGCAAATATATGAGGAGCATAGAACAACTTTTAATTGCCGACTTTGGTTGAGATATCTTGATAAAAATGTTATTCATACAACTTAATTTTTAAACGATCGTTCCTATGGCAGCTATATGATATAGTGGTCCGATCTTAATAGGTTTTAGCATATATATGAGGAGCATAGTAAAACTAATAAATGCCAAGTTTGGTCAAGATATCTTGATAAAAAAACATTTTTTTCATACAACACCTTAATTTTCGGCCGATCGTTCCAATGAAAGCTATATGATATGGTGGTCCGATCTTAATAGGAGTTTGCATATATATGAGAAGCATAGTAAAACTAATAAATGCCGAGGTTGGTCAAGATATCTTGATAAAAAAATGTTTTTCATACAACAACTTGATTTTCGGCCGATCGTTGCTATTGCAGCTATATGATATGGTGGTCCGATCTTAATAGGAGTTTGCATATATATGAGAAGCATAGTAAAACTAATAAATGCCGAGGTTGGTCAAGATATCTTGATAAAAAAATGTTTTTCATACAACAACTTAATTTTCGGCCGATCGTTCCAATGGCAGCTATATGATATGGTGGTCCGATCTTAATAGGATTTTGCAAATATATGAGGAGCATAGGAAAACTAATAACTGCCGAGGTTAGTCAAGATATCTTGTTAAAAAAATTATTTTTCATACAACCGCTCCTATGGCAGCTACATGATATGGTAGTCCGATCTTTATTGGATTTTGCATATATATGAGGAGCATAGTAAAACTAATTATTGGCGAGATGGTCAAGATATTTTGAAAAATAAAATTATTTTTCATACAACTTAATTTTCGACCGATCGTTCCTATGGCAGCAATATGATATAGAGGTCCGATCTTAATAGGAGTTTGCATATATATGAGAAGCATAGTAAAACTAATTATTGCCGAGATGGTCAAGATATCTTGAAAAATAAAATTATTTTTCATACAACTTAATTTTTGACCGATCGTTCCTATGGCAGCTATATGATATAGTGGTTCGATCCTAATAGGATTTCGCATATATTTGAGAAGCATAGTAAAACTAATAATAAAATGAAAAACAAATATGTTTTTCATACAACAACTTAATTTTTGACCGATCGTTCCTATGGCATCTATATGATATGGTGGTCCGATCTTTATTGGATTTCGCATATATATGAGGAGCATAGTAAAACTAATTATTGGCGAGTTTGGTCAAGATATCTTGAAAAATAAAATATAAGAGGAGCATAGAACAACTAATATATGCGGAATTTGGTCGAAATATCTTGATTAAAAAAATGTTTTTCATACAACAACTTAATTTTCGGCCGATCGTTCCAATGGCAGCTATTTGATATAGTGGTCCGATCTTAATAGGAGTTTGCATATATATGAGAAGCATAGTAAAACTAATAATAAAATGAAAAACAAATATGTTTTTCATACTACAACTTAATTTTTGACCGATCGTTCCTATGGCAGCTATATGATATGGTGGCCTGATCGTTATTGGATTTCGCATATATATGAGAAGCATAGTAAAACTAATTATTGGCGAGATTGGTCAACATATCTTGAAAAAATAAAATTGTTTTTCATACAACTTAATTTTATATAGATGATATAGTGGTCCGATCTTAATAGGATTTAGCAAATATATGAGGAGCATAGAACAACTTTTAATTGCCGACTTTGGTTGAGATATCTTGATAAAAATGTTATTCATACAACTTAATTTTTAAACGATCGTTCCTATGGCAGCTATATGATATAGTGGTCCGATCTTAATAGGTTTTAGCATATATATGAGGAGCATAGTAAAACTAATAAATGCCAAGTTTGGTCAAGATATCTTGATAAAAAAACATTTTTTTCATACAACACCTTAATTTTCGGCCGATCGTTCCAATGAAAGCTATATGATATGGTGGTCCGATCTTAATAGGAGTTTGCATATATATGAGAAGCATAGTAAAACTAATAAATGCCGAGGTTGGTCAAGATATCTTGATAAAAAAATGTTTTTCATACAACAACTTAATTTTCGGCCGATCGTTCCAATGGCAGCTATATGATATGGTGGTCCGATCTTAATAGGATTTTGCAAATATATGAGGAGCATAGGAAAACTAATAACTGCCGAGGTTAGTCAAGATATCTTGTTAAAAAAAATTATTTTTCATACAACCGCTCCTATGGCAGCTATATGATATGGTAGTCCGATCTTTATTGGATTTTGCATATATATGAGGAGCATAGTAAAACTAATTATTGGCGAGATGGTCAAGATATTTTGAAAAATAAAATTATTTTTCATACAACTTAATTTTCGACCGATCGTTTCTATGGCAGCAATATGATATAGAGGTCCGATCTTAATAGGAGTTTGCATATATATGAGAAGCATAGTAAAACTAATTATTGCCGAGATGGTCAAGATATCTTGAAAAATAAAATTATTTTTCATACAACTTAATTTTTGACCGATCGTTCCTATGGCAGCTATATGATATAGTGGTTCGATCTTAATAGGATTTCGCATATATTTGAGAAGCATAGTAAAACTAATAATAAAATGAAAAACAAATATGTTTTTCATACAACAACTTAATTTTTGACCGATCGTTCCTATGGCATCTATATGATATGGTGGTCCGATCTTTATTGGATTTCGCATATATATGAGGAGCATAGTAAAACTAATTATTGGCGAGTTTGGTCAAGATATCTTGAAAAATAAAATATAAGAGGAGCATAGAACAACTAATATATGCGGAATTTGGTCGAAATATCTTGATTAAAAAAATGTTTTTCATACAACAACTTTATTTTCGGCCGATCGTTCCAATGACAGCTATATGATATGGTGGTCCGATCTTAATTGCATATATATAAGGAGCATGGTAAAACTAATAAATGCCGAGGTTAGTCAAGATATCTTGATAAAAATAAATGTTTTTCATACAACAACTTTATTTTTGACCGATCGCTATGGCAGCTACATATATGATATAGTGGTCCGCTCTTAATAAGATTTTTCAAATATATGAGGAGCATAGAGCAACTAATATATGCCGAATTTGGTCAAAATATCTTGATAAAAAAAAATGTTTTTCATACAACAACTTTATTTTTGGCCGATCGTTCCAATGGCAGCTATTTGATATAGTGGTCCGATCTTAATAGAATTTTGCATATATATAAGAAGCAT
Organism: Drosophila littoralis; assembly: GCA_018903485.1. NCBI lineage: Eukaryota > Metazoa > Arthropoda > Insecta > Diptera > Drosophilidae > Drosophila > Drosophila littoralis. Next base: position 75,271 of record JAEIGF010000366.1, on the reverse strand, counting down.
AGTAAAACTAATAATAAAATGAAAAACAAATATGTTTTTCATACAACAACTTAATTTTTGACCAATCGTACCTATGGCAGTTATATGATATAGTGGCCCGATCTTAATAGGATTTCGCATATATTTGAGAAGCATAGTAAAACTAATAATAAAATGAAAAACAAATATGTTTTTCATACAACAACTTAATTTTTGACCGATCGTTCCTATGGCATCTATATGATATGGTGGTCCGATCTTTATTGGATTTCGCATATATATGAGGAGCATAGTAAAACTAATTATTGGCGAGTTTGGTCAAGATATCTTGAAAAATAAAATATAAGAGGAGCATAGAACAACTAATATATGCGGAATTTGGTCAAAATATCTTGATAAAAAAAAATGTTTTTCATACAACACCTTAATTTTCGGCCAATCGTTCCTATTGCAGCTATATGATATGGTGGTCCGATCTTAATAGGAGTTTGCATATATATGAGAAGCATAGTAAAACTAATAAATGCCGATGTTGGTCAAGATATCTTGATAAAAAAATGTTTTTCATACAACAACTTAATTTTCGGCCGATCGTTCCAATGGCAGCTATTTGATATAGTGGTCCGATCTTAATAGGATTTTGCATATATATAAGAAGCATAGTAAAACTAATAATAAAATGAAAAACAAATATGTTTTTCATACAACAACAATTTTTGACCAATCGTTCCTATGGCAGTTATATGATATAGTGGCCCGATCTTAATAGGATTTTGCATATATATGAGGAGCATAGTAAAACTAATTATTGGCGAGTTTGGTCAAGATATCTTGATAAAAAACATTTTTTTCATACAACTTAATTTTTGACCGATCGTTCCAATGACAGCTATATGATATGGTGGTCCGATCTTAATTGCATATATATAAGGAGCATGGTAAAACTAATAAATGCCGAGGTTAGTCAAGATATCTTGATAAAAAAAATGTTTTTCATACAACAACTTTATTTTTGACCTATCGCTATGGCAGCTACATATATGATATAGTGGTCCGATCTTAATAAAAATTTTCAAATATATGAGGAGCATAGAGCAACTAATATATGCCGAATTTGGTCAAAATATCTTGAAAAAAAATGTTTTTCATACAACAACTTTATTTTCGGCTGATCGTTCCAATGACAGCTATATGATATAGTGGCCCGATCTTAATCGGATTTTGCATATATATGAGGAGCATAGTAAAACTAATTTATGGCGAATTTGGTCAAGATATCTTGATAAAAAACATTTTTTTCATACAACACCTTAATTTTCGACCGATCGTTCCTATTGCAGCTATATGAAATGGTGGTCCGATCTTTATAGGATTTTGCATATATATGAGAAGCATAGTAAAACTAATAATAAAATGAAAAACAAATATGTTTTTCATACTACAACAATTTTGACCGATCGTTCCTATGTCAGCCATATGATATGGTGGTCCGATCTCTATTGGATTTCGCAGATATATGAGGGGCATAGTAAAACTAGTTATTGGCGAGATTGGTCAAGATATCATGCAAAATAAAATTATACAACAACTTAATTTTCAACCGATCGTTCCTATGGCAGTTATATGATATAGTGATCCGATCTTAATAGGATTTTGCATATATATGAGGAGCATGGTAAAACTAATTATTGGCGAGTTTGGTCAAGATATCTTGAAAAATAAAATATAAGAGGAGCATAGAAAAACTAATATATGCGGAATTTGGTCGAAATATCTTGATAAACAAAATGTTTTTCATACAACAACTTTATTTTCGGCCGATCGTTCCAATGAAAGCTATATGATATGGTGGTCCGATCTTAATTGCATATATATAAGGAGCATGGTAAAACTAATAAATGCCGAGGTTAGTCAAGATATCTTGATAAAAAAAAATGTTTTTCATACAACAACTTTATTTTTGACCGATCGCTATGGCAGCTACATATATGATATAGTGGTCCGATCTTAATAAGATTTTTCAAATATATGAGGAGCATAGAGCAACTAATATATGCCGAATTTGGTCAAAATATCTTGATAAAAAAAAATGTTTTTCATACAACAACTTTATTTTCGGCCGATCGTTCCAATGACAGCTAAATGATATGGTGGTCTGATCTTAATAGGAGCTTGCATATATATGAGAAGCATAGTAAAACTAATTATTGCCGAGATGGTCAAGGTATCTTGAAAAATAAAATTATTTTTCATACAACTTAATTTTTGACCGATCGTTCCTATGGCAGCTATATGATATAGTGGTTCGATCTTAATAGGATTTTGCATATATTTGAGAAGCATAGTAAAACTAATAATAAAATGAACGAGAAAGAAGGGCTATCTTCGGCACGCCGAAGATTTAATACCCTTGCAGACCCAACCTTTTAATGCCGGGAAAATGGTTAAGGCCGAGTTTGGTCAAGGTATATTGATAAACAAAAAAAAAGGCTTTTAATCAAAAACCGATGTAAATAAGATTTAGCAAAAATGAAGGGAGCATAGTGAAATCTTTAAATGCCGTGTTTAATGGCAAAATCATGAGAAACAAAAAATTCTCCATACAAAAACTTAATAATATGATATAGTGGTCCGATCTTAATACGATTTTGCATATATATGAGGAGCATAGTAAAACTAATAAATGCCGAGTTTGGTTAAGATATCTTGAAAAACAAAATGTTTTTTCATACAAAAACTTAATTTTCGACCGATAGTTCCTATGGCGGCTATATGATATAGTGGTCCGATCTTAATAAAATTTTGCATATATATGAGGAGCATAGTAAAACTAATAAATGTCGAGTTTGGTCAAGATATCTTGATAAACAAAAGGTTTTTTCATACAAAAACTTAATTTTCGACCGATCGTTCCTATGGCAGCTATATGATATAGTGGTCCGATCTTAATAGGATTTTGCATATATATGAGGAGCTTAGTAAAACTAATAAATGCCGAGTTTGGTCAAGATATCTTGACAAACAAAATGTTTTTTCATACAAAAACTTAATTTTCGACCGATCGTTCCTATGGCGGCTATATGATATAGTGGTCCGATCTTAATAGAATTTTGCATATATATGAGGAGCATAGTAAAACTAATAAATGTCGAGTTTGGTCAAGATATCTTGATAAACAAAATGTTTTTTCATACAAAAACTTAATTTTCGACCGATCGTTCCTATGGCAGCTATATGATATAGTGGTCCGATCCAGCTGGTTTTGACATATGTGCTGCGTGCAACAGAATTAGGGACTTCTGCTAAGTTTCATTAAGATAGCTTTAAAACTGAGGGACTAGTTCGCATAGAAACAGACAGACGGACAGACGGACAGACGGACATGGCTATATCGACTCGGCTGTTGATGCTGATCAAGAATATATATACTTTATGGGGTCGGAGATGTCTCCTTCTATGCGTTACACATTTCACGACAAAATTATAATACCCTCTGCAAGGGTATAAAAAAGGCTTTTAATCAAAAACCGATGTAAATAAGATTTAGCAAAAATGAAGGAAGCATAGTGAAATCTTTAAATGCCGTGTTTAATCGCAAAATCATGAGAAACAAAAAATTCTCCATACAAAAACTTAATAATATGATATAGTGGTCCGATCTTAATAGGATTTTGCATATATATGAGGAGCATAGTAAAACTAATAAATGCCGAGTTTGGTTAAGATATCTTGAAAAACAAAATGTTTTTTCATACAAAAACTTAATTTTCGATCGATCGTTCCTATGGCAGCTATATGATATAGTGGTCCGATCTTAATAGGATTTTGCATATATATGAGGAGCTTAGTAAAACTAATAAATGCCGAGTTTGGTCAAGATATCTTGACAAACAAAATGTTTTTTCATACAAAAACTTAATTTTCGACCGATCGTTCCTATGGCGGCTATATGACATAGTAGTCCGATCTTAATAGAATTTTGCATATATATGAGGAGCATAGTAAAACTAATAAATGTCGAGTTTGGTCAAGATATCTTGACAAACAAAATGTTTTTTCATACAAAAACTTAATTTTCGACCGATCGTTCCTATGGCGGCTATATGATATAGTGGTCCGATCTTAATAGAATTTTGCATATATATGAGGAGCATAGTAAAACTAATAAATGTCGAGTTTGGTCAAGATATCTTGATAAACAAAATGTTTTTTCATACAAAAACTTAATTTTCGACCGATCGTTCCTATGGCAGCTATATGATATAGTGGTCCGATCCAGCTGGTTTTGACATATGTGCTGCGTGCAACAGAATTAGGGACTTCTGCTAAGTTTCATTAAGATAGCTTTAAAACTGAGGGACTAGTTCGCATAGAAACAGACAGACGGACAGACGGACAGACGGACATGGCTATATCGACTCGGCTGTTGATGCTGATCAAGAATATATATACTTTATGGGGTCGGAGATGTCTCCTTCTATGCGTTACACATTTCACGACAAAATTATAATACCCTCTGCAAGAGTATAAAAAAAGGCTTTTAATCAAAAACCGATGTAAATAAGATTTAGCAAAAATGAAGGGAGCATAGTGAAATCTTTAAATGCCGTGTTTAATGGCAAAATCATGAAAAACAAAAAATTCTCCATACAAAAACTTAATAATATGATATAGTGGTCCGATCTTAATACGATTTTGCATATATATGAGGAGCATAGTAAAACTAATAAATGCCGAGTTTGGTTAAGATATCTTGAAAAACAAAATGTTTTTTCATACAAAAACTTAATTTTCGACCGATAGTTCCTATGGCGGCTATATGATATAGTGGTCCGATCTTAATAAAATTTTGCATATATATGAGGAGCATAGTAAAACTAATAAATGTCGAGTTTGGTCAAGATATCTTGATAAACAAAAGGTTTTTTCATACAAAAACTTAATTTTCGACCGATCGTTCCTATGGCAGCTATATGATATAGTGGTCCGATCTTAATAGGATTTTGCATATATATGAGGAGCTTAGTAAAACTAATAAATGCCGAGTTTGGTCAAGATATCTTGACAAACAAAATGTTTTTTCATACAAAAACTTAATTTTCGACCGATCGTTCCTATGGCGGCTATATGATATAGTGGTCCGATCTTAATAGAATTTTGCATATATATGAGGAGCATAGTAAAACTAATAAATGTCGAGTTTGGTCAAGATATCTTGATAAACAAAATGTTTTTTCATACAAAAACTTAATTTTCGACCGATCGTTCCTATGGCAGCTATATGATATAGTGGTCCGATCCAGCTGGTTTTGACATATGTGCTGCGTGCAACAGAATTAGGGACTTCTGCAAAGTTTCATTAAGATAGCTTTAAAACTGAGGGACTAGTTCGCATAGAAACAGACAGACGGACAGACGGACAGACGGACATGGCTATATCGACTCGGCTGTTGATGCTGATCAAGAATATATATACTTTATGGGGTCGGAGATGTCTCCTTCTATGCGTTACACATTTCACGACAAAATTATAATACCCTCTGCAAGGGTATAAAAAAAGGCTTTTAATCAAAAACCGATGTAAATAAGATTTAGCAAAAATGAAGGAAGCATAGTGAAATCTTTAAATGCCGTGTTTAATCGCAAAATCATGAGAAACAAAAAATTCTCCATACAAAAACTTAATAATATGATATAGTGGTCCGATCTTAATAGGATTTTGCATATATATGAGGAGCATAGTAAAACTAATAAATGCCGAGTTTGGTTAAGATATCTTGAAAAACAAAATGTTTTTCATACAAAAACTTAATTTTCGATCGATCGTTCCTATGGCAGCTATATGATATAGTGGTCCGATCTTAATAGGATTTTGCATATATATGAGGAGCTTAGTAAAACTAATAAATGCCGAGTTTGGTCAAGATATCTTGACAAACAAAATGTTTTTTCATACAAAAACTTAATTTTCGACCGATCGTTCCTATGGCGGCTATATGACATAGTAGTCCGATCTTAATAGAATTTTGCATATATATGAGGAGCAAAGTAAAACTAATAAATGTCGAGTTTGGTCAAGATATCTTGATAAACAAAAGGTTTTTTCATACAAAAACTTAATTTTCGACCGATCGTTCCTATGGCAGCTATATGATATAGTGGTCCGATCTTAATAGGATTTTGCATATATATGAGGAGCATAGTAAAACTAATAAATGCCGAGTTTGGTCAAGATATCTTGACAAACAAAATGTTTTTTCATACAAAAACTTAATTTTCGACCGATCGTTCCTATGGCAGCTATATGATATAGTGGTCCGATCTTAATAGGATTTTGCATATATATGAGGAGCTTACTAAAACTAATAAATGCCGAGTTTGGTCAAGATATCTTGACAAACAAAATGTTTTTTCATACAAAAACTTAATTTTCGACCGATCGTTCCTATGGCAGCTATATGATATAGTGGTCCGCTCTTAATAGGATTTTGCATATATATGAGGAGCTTAGTAAAACTAATAAATGCCGAGTTTGGTCAAGATATCTTGACAAACAAAATGTTTTTTCATACAAAAACTTAATTTTCGACCGATCGTTCCTATGGCAGCTATATGATATAGTGGTCCGATCTTAATAGAATTTTGCATATATATGAGGAGCATAGTAAAACTAATAAATGTCGAGTTTGGTCAAGATATCTTGATAAACAAAAGGTTTTTTCATACAAAAAACTTAATTTTCGACCGATCGTTCCTATGGCAGCTATATGATATAGTGGTCCGATCCAGCTGGTTTTGACATATGTGCTGCGTGCAACAGAAATAGGGACTTCTGCTAAGTTTCATTAAGATAGCTTTAAAACTGAGGGACTAGTTCGCATAGAAACAGACAGACGGACAGACGGACAGACGGACGGACGGACAGACGGACAGACGGACAGACGGACAGACGGACATGGCTATATCGACTCGGCTGTTGATGCTGATCAAGAATATATATACTTTATGGGGTCGGAGATGTCTCCTTCTATGCGTTACACATTTCACGACAAAATTATAATACCCTCTGCAAGGGTATAAAAACAAATATGTTTTTCATACAACAACTTAATTTTCAACCGATCGTTCCTATGGCAGTTATATGATATAGTGGTCCGATCTTAATAGGATTTTGCATATATATGAGGAGCATAGTAAAACTAATTATTGGCGAGTTTGGTCAAGATATCTTGATAAAAAAAAATTTTTTTCATACAACACCTTAATTTTCGGCCGATCGTTCCTATGGTAGCTTTATGATATAGTGGTTCGATCTTAATAGGTTTTAGCATATATATGAGGAGAATAGTAAAACTAATAAATACCAAGTTTGGTCAAGATATCTTGATAAAAAAACATTTTTTTCATACAACACCTTAATTTTCGGCCGATCGTTCCTATTGCAGCTATATGATATGGTGGTCCGATCCTAATAGGATTTTGCATATATATGAGGAGCATAGTAAAACTAATAAATGCCAAGTTTGGTCAAGATATCTTGATAAAAAAATATTTTTTTCATACAACACCTTAATTTTCGGCCGATCGTTCCTATTGCAGCTATATGATATGGTATCCGAACTTAATAGGAGTTTGCATATATATGAGAAGCATAGTAAAACTAATAAATGCCGATGTTGGTCAAGATATCTTGATAAAAAAATGTTTTTCATACAACAACTTAATTTTCGGCGGATCGTTCCAATGGCAGCTATTTGATATAGTGGTCCGATCTTAATAGGATTTCGCATATATATGAGAAGCATAGTAAAACTAATAATAAAATGAAAAACAAATATGTTTTTCATACTACAACTTAATTTTTGACCGATCGTTCCTATGGCAGCTATATGATATGGTGGCCTGATCGTTATTGGATTTCGCATATATATGAGAAGCATAGTAAAACTAATTATTGGCGAGATTGGTCAACATATCTTGAAAAATAAAATTGTTTTTCATACAACTTAATTTTATATAGATGATATAGTGGTCCGATCTTAATAGGATTTAGCAAATATATGAGGAGCATAGAACAACTTTTAATTGCCGACTTTGGTTGAGATATCTTGATAAAAATGTTATTCATACAACTTAATTTTTAAACGATCGTTCCTATGGCAGCTATATGATATAGTGGTCCGATCTTAATAGGTTTTAGCATATATATGAGGAGCATAATAAAACTAATAAATGCCAAGTTTGGTCAAGATATCTTGATAAAAAAACATTTTTTTCATACAACACCTTAATTTTCGGCCGATCGTTCCTATTGCAGCTATATGATATGGTGGTCCGATCTTAATAGGAGTTTGCATATATATGAGAAGCATAGTAAAACTAATAAATGCCGAGTTTGGTCAAGATATCTTGATAAAGAAATGTTTTTCATACAACAACTTGATTTTCGGCCGATCGTTGCTATTGCAGCTATATGATATGGTGGTCCGATCTTAATAGGAGTTTGCATATATATGAGAAGCATAGTAAAACTAATAAATGCCGAGGTTGGTCAAGATATCTTGATAAAAAAATGTTTTTCATACAACAACTTAATTTTCGGCCGATCGTTCCAATGGCAGCTATATGATATGGTGGTCCGATCTTAATAGGATTTTGCAAATATATGAGGAGCAAAGGAAAACTAATAACTGCCGAGGTTAGTCAAGATATCTTGTTAAAAAAAATTATTTTTCATACAACCGCTCCTATGGCAGCTATATGATATGGTAGTCCGATCTTTATTGGATTTTGCTTATATATGAGGAGCATAGTAAAACTAATTATTGGCGAGATGGTCAAGATATTTTGAAAAATAAAATTATTTTTCATACAACTTAATTTTCGACCGATCGTTCCTATGGCAGCAATATGATATAGAGGTCCGATCTTAATAGGAGTTTGCATATATATGAGAAGCATAGTAAAACTAATTATTGCCGAGATGGTCAAGATATCTTGAAAAATAAAATTATTTTTCATACAACTTAATTTTTGACCGATCGTTCCTATGGCAGCTATATGATATAGTGGTTCGATCTTAATAGGATTTCGCATATATTTGAGAAGCATAGTAAAACTAATAATAAAATGAAAAACAAATATGTTTTTCATACAACAACAATTTTTGACCGATCGTTCCTATGGCATCTATATGATATGGTGGTCCGATCTTTATTGGATTTCGCATATATATGAGGAGCACAGTAAAACTAATTATTGGCGAGTTTGGTCAAGATATCTTGAAAAATAAAATATAAGAGGAGCATAGAACAACTAATATATGCGGAATTTGGTCGAAATATCTTGATTAAAAAAATGTGTTTCATACAACAACTTTATTTTCGGCCGATCGTTCCAATGACAGCTATATGATATGGTGGTCCGATCTTAATTCCATATATATAAGGAGCATGGTAAAACTAATAAATGCCGAGGTTAGTCAAGATATCTTGATAAAAATAAATGTTTTTCATACAACAACTTTATTTTTGACCGATCGCTATGGCAGCTACATATATGATATAGTGGTCCGCTCTTAATAAGATTTTTCAAATATATGAGGAGCATAGAGCAACTAATATATGCCGAATTTGGTCAAAATATCTTGATAAAAAAAATGTTTTTCATACAACAACTTTATTTTCGGCCGATCGTTCCAATGATAGCTATATGATATAGTGGCCCGATCTTAATAGGATTTTGCATATATATGAGGAGCATAGTAAAACTAATAAATGCCAAGTTTGGTCAAGATATCTTGATAAAAAAACATTTTTTTCATACAACACCTTAATTTTCGGCCAATCGTTCCTATTGCAGCTATATGATATGGTGGTCCGATCTTAATAGGAGTTTGCATATATATGAGAAGCATAGTAAAACTAATAAATGCCGATGTTGGTCAAGATATCTTGATAAAAAAATGTTTTTCATACAACAACTTAATTTTCGGCCGATCGTTCCAATGGCAGCTATTTGATATAGTGGTCCGATCTTAATAGAATTTTGCATATATATAAGAAGCATAGTAAAACTAATAATAAAATGAAAAACAAATATGTTTTTCATACAACAACTTAATTTTTGACCAATCGTTCCTATGGCAGTTATATGATATAGTGGTCCGATCTTAATAGGATTTTGCATATATATGAGGAGCATAGTAAAACTAATTATTGGCGAGTTTGGTCAAGATATCTTGATAAAAAACATTTTTTTCATACAACTTAATTTTTGACCGATCGTTCCAATGACAGCTATATGATATGGTGGTCCGATCTTAATTGCATATATATAAGGAGCATGGTAAAACTAATAAATGCCGAGGTTAGTCAAGATATCTTGATAAAAAAAATGTTTTTCATACAACAACTTTATTTTTGACCTATCGCTATGGCAGCTACATATATGATATAGTGGTCCGATCTTAATAAAAATTTTCAAATATATGAGGAGCATAGAGAAACTAATATATGCCGAATTTGGTCAAAATATCGTGATAAAAAAAAATGTTTTTCATACAACAACTTTATTTTCGGCTGATCGTTCCAATGACAGCTATATGATATAGTGGCCCGATCTTAATCGGATTTTGCATATATATGAGGAGCATAGTAAAACTAATTTATGGCGAATTTGGTCAAGATATCTTGATAAAAAACATTTTTTTCATACAACACCTTAATTTTCGACCGATCGTTCCTATTGCAGCTATATGATATGGTGGTCCGATCTTTATAGGATTTTGCATATATATGAGAAGCATAGTAAAACTAATAATAAAATGAAAAACAAATATGTTTTTCATACTACAACTTAATTTTTGACCGATCGTTCCTATGTCAGCCATATGATATGGTGGTCCGATCTCTATTGGATTTCGCAGATATATGAGGGGCATAGTAAAACTAGTTATTGGCGAGATTGGTCAAGATATCATGCAAAATAAAATTATACAACAACTTAATTTTCAACCGATCGTTCCTATGGCAGTTATATGATATAGTGATCCGATCTTAATAGGATTTTGCATATATATGAGGAGCATGGTAAAACTAATTATTGGCGAGTTTGGTCAAGATATCTTGAAAAATAAAATATAAGAGGAGCATAGAAAAACTAATATATGCGGAATTTGGTCGAAATATCTTGATAAACAAAATGTTTTTCATACAACAACTTTATTTTCGGCCGATCGTTCCAATGAAAGCTTTATGATATGGTGGTCCGATCTTAATTGCATATATAAGGAGCATGGTAAAACTAATAAATGCCGAGGTTAGTCAAGATATCTTGATAAAAAAAATGTTTTTCATACAACAACTTTATTTTTTGACCGATCGCTATGGCAGCTACATATATGATATAGTGGTCCGATCTTAATAAGATTTTTCAAATATATGAGGAGCATAGAGCAACTAATATATGCCGAATTTGGTCAAAATATCTTGATAAAAAAAAATGTTTTTCATACAACAACTTTATTTTCGGCCGATCGTTCCAATGACAGCTATATGATATGGTGGTCTGATCTTAATAGGAGCTTGCATATATATGAGAAGCATAGTAAAACTAATTATTGCCGAGATGGTCAAGATATCTTGAAAAATAAAATTATTTTTCATACAACTTAATTTTTGACCGATCGTTCCTATGGCAGCTATATGATATGATGGCCTGATCGTTATTGGATTTCGCATATATATGAGAAGCATAGTAAAACTAATTATTGGCGAGATTGGTCAACATATCTTGAAAAATAAAATTGTTTTTCATACAACTTAATTTTATATAGATGATATAGTGGTCCGATCTTAATAGGATTTAGCAAATATATGAGGAGCATAGAACAACTTTTAATTGCCGACTTTGGTTGAGATATCTTGATAAAAATGTTATTCATACAACTTAATTTTTAAACGATCGTTCCTATGGCAGCTATATGATATAGTGGTCCGATCTTAATAGGTTTTAGCATATATATGAGGAGCATAATAAAACTAATAAATGCCAAGTTTGGTCAAGATATCTTGATAAAAAAACTTTTTCATACAACACCTTAATTTTCGGCCGATCGTTCCTATTGCAGCTATATGATATGGTGGTCCGATCTTAATAGGAGTTTGCATATATATGAGAAGCATAGTAAAACTAATAAATGCCGAGGTTGGTCAAGATATCTTGATAAAAATATGTTTTTCATACAACAACTTGATTTTCGGCCGATCGTTGCTATTGCAGCTATATGATATGGTGGTCCGATCTTAATAGGATTTTGCAAATATATGAGGAGCAAAGGAAAACTAATAACTGCCGAGGTTAGTCAAGATATCTTGTTAAAAAAAATTATTTTTCATACAACCGCTCCTATGGCAGCTATATGATATGGTAGTCCGATCTTTATTGGATTTTGCTTATATATGAGGAGCATAGTAAAACTAATTATTGGCGAGATGGTCAAGATATTTTGAAAAATAAAATTATTTTTCATACAACTTAATTTTCGACCGATCGTTCCTATGGCAGCAATATGATATAGAGGTCCGATCTTAATAGGAGTTTGCATATATATGAGAAGCATAGTAAAACTAATTATTGCCGAGATGGTCAAGATATCTTGAAAAATAAAATTATTTTTCATACAACTTAATTTTTGACCGATCGTTCCTATGGCAGCTATATGATATAGTGGTTCGATCTTAATAGGATTTCGCATATATTTGAGAAGCATAGTAAAACTAATAATAAAATGAAAAACAAATATGTTTTTCATACAACAACTTAATTTTTGACCGATCGTTCCTATGGCATCTATATGATATGGTGGTCCGATCTTTATTGGATTTCGCATATATATGAGGAGCATAGTAAAACTAATTATTGGCGAGTTTGGTCAAGATATCTTGAAAAATAAAATATAAGAGGAGCATAGAACAACTAATATATGCGGAATTTGGTCGAAATATCTTGATTAAAAAAATGTGTTTCATACAACAACTTTATTTTCGGCCGATCGTTCCAATGACAGCTATATGATATGGTGGTCCGATCTTAATTCCATATATAAAGGAGCATGGTAAAACTAATAAATGCCGAGGTTAGTCAAGATATCTTGATAAAAATAAATGTTTTTCATACAACAACTTTATTTTTGACCGATCGCTATGGCAGCTACATATATGATATAGTGGTCCGCTCTTAATAAGATTTTTCAAATATATGAGGAGCATAGAGCAACTAATATATGCCGAATTTGGTCAAAATATCTTGATAAAAAAAAATGTTTTTCATACAACAACTTTATTTTTGGCCGATCGTTCCAATGATAGCTATATGATATAGTGGCCCGATCTTAATAGGATTTTGCATATATATGAGGAGCATAGTAAAACTAATAAATGCCAAGTTTGGTCAAGATATCTTGATAAAAAAACATTTTTTTCATACAACACCTTAATTTTCGGCCAATCGTTCCTATTGCAGCTATATGATATGGTGGTCCGATCTTAATAGGAGTTTGCATATATATGAGAAGCATAGTAAAACTAATAAATGCCGATGTTGGTCAAGATATCTTGATAAAAAAATGTTTTTCATACAACAACTTAATTTTCGGCCGATCGTTCCAATGGCAGCTATTTGATATAGTGGTCCGATCTTAATAGAATTTTGCATATATATAAGAAGCATAGTAAAACTAATAATAAAATGAAAAACAAATATGTTTTTCATACAACAACTTAATTTTTGACCAATCGTTCCTATGGCAGTTATATGATATAGTGGTCCGATCTTAATAGGATTTTGCATATATATGAGGAGCATAGTAAAACTAATTATTGGCGAGTTTGGTCAAGATATCTTGATAAAAAACATTTTTTTCATACAACTTAATTTTTGACCGATCGTTCCAATGACAGCTATATGATATGGTGGTCCGATCTTAATTGCATATATATAAGGAGCATGGTAAAACTAATAAATGCCGAGGTTAGTCAAGATATCTTGATAAAAAAAATGTTTTTCATACAACAACTTTATTTTTGACCTATCGCTATGGCAGCTACATATATGATATAGTGGTCCGATCTTAATAAAAATTTTCAAATATATGAGGAGCATAGAGAAACTAATATATGCCGAATTTGGTCAAAATATCTTGATAAAAAAAAATGTTTTTCATACAACAACTTTATTTTCGGCTGATCGTTCCAATGACAGCTATATGATATAGTGGTCCGATCTTAATCGGATTTTGCATATATATGAGGAGCATAGTAAAACTAATTTATGGCGAATTTGGTCAAGATATCTTGATAAAAAACATTTTTTTCACACAACACCTTAATTTTCGACCGATCGTTTCTATTGCAGCTATATGATATGGTGGTCCGATCTTAATAGGATTTTACATATATATGAGAAGCATAGTAAAACTAATAATAAAATGAAAAACAAATATGTTTTTCATACAACAACTTAATTTTTGACCGATCGTTCCTATGTCAGCTATATGATATGGTGGTCCGATCTCTATTGGATTTCGCAGATATATGAGGGGCATAGTAAAACTAGTTATTGGCGAGATTGGTCAAGATATCATGCAAAATAAAATTATACAACAACTTAATTTTCAACCGATCATTCCTATGGCAGTTATATGATATAGTGGTCCGATCTTAATAGGATTTTGCATATATATGAGGAGCATAGTAAAACTAATTATTGGCGAGTTTGGTCAAGATATCTTGAAAAATAAAATATAAGAGGAGCATAGAAAAACTAATATATGCGGAATTTGGTCGAAATATCTTGATAAACAAAATGTTTTTCATACAACAACTTTATTTTCGGCCGATCGTTCCAATGACAGCTATATGATATGGTGGTCCGATCTTAATTGCATATATATAAGGAGCATGGTAAAACTAATAAATGCCGAGGTTAGTCAAGATATCTTGATAAAAAAAATGTTTTTCATACAACAACTTTATTTTTGACCGATCGTCTATGGCAGCTACATATATGATATAGTGGTCCGATCTTAATAAGATTTTTCAAATATATGAGGAGCATAGAGCAACTAATATATGCCGAATTTGGTCAAAATATCTTGATAAAAAAAAATGTTTTTCATACAACAACTTTATTTTCGGCCGATCGTTCCAATGACAGCTATATGATATGGTGGTCTGATCTTAATACGAGCTTGCATATATATGAGAAGCATAGTAAAACTAATTATTGCCGAGATGGTCAAGATATATTGAAAAATAAAATTATTTTTCATACAACTTAATTTTTGACCGATCGTTCCTATGGCAGCTATATGATATAGTGGTTCGATCTTAATAGGATTTTGCATATATTTGAGAAGCATAGTAAAACTAATAATAAAATGAAAAACAAATATGTTTTTCATACAACAACTTAATTTTCAACCGATCGTTCCTAGGGCAGTTATATGATATAGTGGTCCGATCTTAATCGGATTTTGCATATATATGAGGAGCATAGTAAAACTAATTATTGGCGAGTTTGGTCAAGATATCTTGATAAAAAAAAATTTTTTTCATACAACACCTTAATTTTCGGCCGATCGTTCCTATTGCAGCTATATGATATGGTGGTCTGATCTTAATAGGAGTTTGCATATATATGAGAAGCATAGTAAAACTAATTATTGCCGAGATGGTCAAGATATCTTGAAAAATAAAATAATTTTTCATACAACTTAATTTTTGACCGATCGTTCCTATGGCAGCTATATGATATAGTGGTTCGATCTTAATAGGATTTCGCATATATTTGAGAAGCATAGTAAAACTAATAATAAAATGAAAAACAAATATGTTTTTCATACAACAACTTAATTTTTGACCGATCGTTCCTATGGCATCTATATGATATGGTGGTCCGATCTTTATTGGATTTCGCATATATCTGAGGGGCATAGTAAAACTAATTATTGGCGAGATTGGTCAAGATATCATGCAAAATAAAATTATACAACAACTTAATTTTCAACCGATCGTTCCTATGGCAGTTATATGATATAGTGGTCCGATCTTAATAGGATTTTGCATATATATGAGGAGCATAGTAAAACTAATTATTGGCGAGTTTGGTCAAGATATCTTGAAAAATAAAATACAAGAGGAGCATAGAAAAACTAATATATGCGGAATTTGGTCGAAATATCTTGATAAAAAAAAATGTTTTTCATACAACAACTTTATTTTCGGCCGATCGTTCCTATTGCAGCTATATGATATGGTGGTCCGATCTTAATAGGAGTTTGCATATATATGAGAAGCATAGTAAAACTAATAAATGCCGAGGTTGGTCAAGATATCTTGATAAAAAAATGTTTTTCATACAACAACTTGATTTTCGGCCGATCGTTCCAATGGCAGCTATTTGATATAGTGGTCCGATCTTAATAGGATTTTGCATATATATGAGAAGCATAGTAAAACTAATTATTGCCGAGATGGTCAAGATATCTTGAAATATAAAATTATTTTTCATACAACTTAATTTTTGTCCGATCGTTCCTATGGCAGCTATATGATATAGTGGTTCGATCTTAATAGGTTTTAGCATATATATGAGGAGCATAGTAAAACTAATAAATGCCAAGTTTGGTCAAGATATCTTGATACAAAAAACATTTTTTTCATACAACACCTTAATTTTCGGCCAATCGTTCCTATTGCAGCTATATGATATGGTGGTCCGATCTTAATAGGAGTTTGCATATATATGAGAAGCATAGTAAAACTAATAAATGCCGAGGTTGGTCAAGATATCTTGATAAAAAAATGTTTTTCATACAACAACTTGATTTTCGGCCGATCGTTCCAATGGCAGCTATTTGATATAGTGGTCCGATCTTAATAGGATTTTGCATATATATGAGAAGCATAGTAAAACTAATAATAAAATGAAAAACAAATATGTTTTTCATACAACAACTTAATTTTTGACCGATCGTTCCTATGGCAGCTATATGATATGGTGGTCCGATCTTTATTGGATTTCGCATATATATGAGGGGCATAGTAAAACTAATTATTGGCGAGATTGGTCAAGATATCATGCAAAATAAAATTATACAACAACTTAATTTTCAACCGATCGTTCCTATGGCAGTTATATGATATAGTGGTCCGATCTTAATAGGATTTTGCATATATATGAGGAGCATAGTAAAACTAATTATTGGCGAGTTTGGTCAAGATATCTTGAAAAATAAAATATAAGAGGAGCATAGAAAAACTAATATATGCGGAAGTTGGTCGAAATATCTTGATAAAAAAAATGTTTTTTATGCAACAACTTTTTTTTCGGCCGATCGTTCCAATGACAGCTATATGATATGCTGGTCCGATCTTAATTGCATATATATAAAGAGCATGGTAAAACTAATAAATGCCGAGGTTAGTCAAGATATCTTGATACAAAAAACATTTTTTTCATACAACTTAATTTTTGACCGATCGTTCCTATGGCAGCTATATGATATAGTGGTCCGATCTTAATAGGATTTAGCAAATATATGAGGAGCATAGAACAACTTTTAATTGCCGACTTTGGTTGAGATATCTTGATAAAAATGTTATTCATACAACTTAATTTTTAAACGATCGTTCCTATGGCAGCTATATGATATAGTGGTCCGATCTTAATAGGTTTTAGCACATATATGAGGAGCATAGTAAAACTAATAAATGCCAAGTTTGGTCAAGATATCTTGATAAAAAAACATTTTTTTCATACAACACCTTAATTTTCGGCCGATCGTTCCTATTGCTGCTGTATGATATGGTGGTCTGATCTTAATAGGAGTTTGCATATATATGAGAAGCATAGTAAAACTAATTATTGCCGAGATGGTCTAGATATCTTTAAATATAAAATTATTTTTCATACAACTTAATTTTTGACCGATCGTTCCTATGGCAGCTATATGATATAGTGCTCCGATCTTAATAGGTTTTAGCATATATATGAGGAGCATAGTAGAACTAATAAATGCCAAGTTTGGTCAAGATATCTTGATAAAAAAAACATTTTTTTCATACAACACCTTAATTTTCGGCCAATCGTTCCAATGGCAGCTATTTGATATAGTGGTCCGATCTTAATAGAATTTTGCATATATATGAGAAGCATAGTAAAACTAATAATAAAATGAAAAACAAATATGTTTTTCATACAACAACTTTATTTTTGACCGATCGCTATGGCAGCTATATGATATAGTGGTCCGATCTTTATTGAATTTTGCATATATACGAGGGGCATAGTAAAACTAATTATTGGCGAGTTTGGTCAAGATATCTTGAAAAATAAAATATATGAGGAGCATAGAAAAACTAATATATCCGGAATTTGGTCGAAATATCTTGATAATAAAAATGTTTTTCATACAACAACTTTATTTTCCGCCGTTCGTTCCAATGAAAGCTATATGATATGGTGGTCCGATCTTAATTGCATATATATAAGGAGCATGGTAAAACTAATAAATGCCGAGGTTAGTCAAGATATCTTGATAAAAAAATGTTTTCATACAACAACTTTATTTTTGACCGATCGCTATGGCAGCTACATATATGATATAGTGGTCCGATCTTAATAAGATTTTTCAAATATATGAGGAGCATAGAGCAACTAATATATGCCGAATTTGGTCAAAATATCTTGATAAAAAAAAATGTTTTTCATACAACAACTTTATTTTCGGCCGATCGTTCCAATGACAGCTATATGATATAGTGGCCCGATCTTAATAGGATTTTGCATATAGATGAGGAGCATAGTAAAACTAATTATTGGCGAGTTTGGTCAAGATATCTTGATAAAAAACATTTTTTTCATACAACACCTTAATTTTCGACCGATCGTTCCTATGGCAGCTATATGATATAGTGGTCCGATCTTAATAGGACTTTGCATATATATGAGGAGCATAGTAAATAAATGCCGAGTTTCGGCAATATATCTTGATAAACAAAAATGTTCTTCATACAACACCTTAATTTTTGACCGATCGTTCCTATGGCAGCTATATGATATAGTGGTTCGATCTTAATAGGATTTAGCAAATATATGAGGAGTACAGTAAGACTAATAAATGCCAAGTTTGGTCAAGATATATTGATAAAAGAACATTTTTTTTCATACAACAACTTAATTTTCGGACGATCGTTCCAATGGCAGCTATATGATATGGTAGTCCGATCTTTATTGAATTTTGCATATATACGAGGGGCATAGAAAAACTAATATATGCCGAATTTGGTCAAAATATCTTGATAAAAAAATGTTTTTCATACAACAACTTTATTTTCGGCCGATCGTTCCAATGACAGCTATATGATATGGTGGTCCGATCTTAACTGCATATATATAAGGAGCATGGTAAAACTAATAAATGCCAAGGTTAGTCAAGATATCTTGATAAAAAAAATGTTTTTCATACAACAACTTAATTTTTGACCGATCGCTATGGCAGCTATATGATATAGTGGTCCGATCTTAATAAGATTTTTCAAATATATGAGGAGCATAGAGCAACTAATTATTGGCGAGTTTGGTCAAGATATCTTGATAAAAAACATTTTTTTCATACAACACCTTAATTTTCGACCGATCGTTCCTATGGCAGCTATATGATGTAGTGGTCCGATCTTAATAGGATTTTGCATATATATGAGGAGCATAGTAAATAAATGCCGAGTTTCGGTAATATATCTTGATAAACAAAAATGTTCTTCATACAACAACTTAATTTGCGACCGATCGTTCCTATGGCAGCTATATGATATAGTGGTCCAATCTTAATAGGATTTAGCAAATATATGAGGAGCATAGAAAAACTAATAAATGCCGAGTTTGGTCAAGATATATTGAAAAAAAAAATGTTTTTCATGCAACAACTTAATTTTTGACCGATCGCTATGGCAGCTATATGATATAGTGGTCCGATCTTAATAAGATTTTTCAAATATATGAGGAGCATAGAGCAACTAATATATGCCGAATTTGGTCAAAATATCTTGATAGAAAAAATTTTTTTCATACAACAACTTTATTTTCGGCCGATCGTTCCAATGACAACTATATGATATAGTGGCCCGATCTTAATAGGATTTTGCATATATATGAGGAGCATAGTAAATAAATGCCGAGTTTCGGCAATATATCTTGATAAACAAAAATGTTCTTCATACAACAACTTAATTTGCGACCGATCGTTCCTATGGCAGCTATATGATATAGTGGTCCAATCTTAATAGGATTTAGCAAATATATGAGGAGCATAGAAAAACTAATAAATACCGAGTTTGGTCAAAATATATTGAAAAAAAAAATGTTTTTCATACAACAACTTTATTTTCGGCCGATCGTTCCAATGACAACTATATGATATAGTGGCCCGATCTTAATAGGATTTTGCACATTTATGAGGAGCATAGTAAAACTAATTATTGGCGAGTTTGGTCAAGATATCTTAAAAATACAATTATTTTTCATACAACAACTTAATTTTCGGCTGATCGTTCCTTTGGCAGCTATATGATATAGTGTAACGATCTTAATAAGATTTTCAAAATATATGAGGAGCATAGAACAACTAATTAACGTCGACTTTGGTCAAGATATCTTGATAAAAAGGTTTTTCATACAACTTAATTTTTGACCGATCGTTCATATGGCAGCTATATGATATAGTGGTCCGATCTTAATAGGATTTTGCATATATATGAGGAGCATAGTAAAACTAATATTGCCGAGTTTCGGTCAATATATCTTGATAAACAAAAAATGTTCTTCATACAACAACTTAATTTGCGACCGATCGTTCCTATGGCAGCTTTATGATATAGTGGTCCGATCTTAATAGGATTTAGCAAATATATGAGGAGCATAGAAAAACATATAAATGCCGAGTTTGGTCAAGATATCTTGATAAACAAACTTTATTTTTCATACAACAACTTAATTTTCGACCAATCGTTCCTATGGCAGCTATATGATATAGTGGTCCGATCTTAATAGGATTTTGCATATATATGAGAAGAATAGTAAAACTAATAAATGCCGAGTTTGGTCAAGATCTCTTGATAAAAAAATGTTTTTCATACAACAACTTAATTTTCGACCAATCGTTCCAATGGCAGTTATTTGATATAGTGGTCCGATCTTAATAGGATTTTGCATATATACGAGGGGCATAGTAAAACTAATAAATGCCGAGGTTGGTCAAGATCTCTTGAAAACAAAAATGATTTTGCATACAAAAACTTCATTTTCGACCGATCGTTCCTATGGCAGCTATATGATGTGGTAGTCCGATCTTAAAAGGATTTTGCATATATATGGGGAGCATAGTAAAACTAATAAATGCCGAGGTTGGTCAAGATATATTGAAAACAAAAATGTTTTTCATACAACAACTTAATTTTCGACCAATCGTTCCTATGGCAGCTATTTGATATAGTGGTCCGATCTTAATTAGGTTTTAGCATATATATGAGGAGCATAGTAAAACTAATTATTGGCGAGTTTGGTCAAGATATCTTGAAAAATAAAATTATTTTTCATACAACTTAATTTTCGACCGATCGTTCCTATGGCAGCAATATGATATAGAGGTTCGATCTTAATAGGATTTTGCATATACATGAGGAGCATAGTAAAACCAATTATTGGCGAGTTTGGTCAAGATATCTTGAAAAATAAAATTATTCTTCATACAACAACTTAATTTTCGACCAATCGTTCCTATGGCAGCTATTTGATATAGTGGTCCGATCTTAATAGGAATTAGCATATATATGAGAAGCATAGTAAAACTAATAAATGCCGAGATTATTCAAGATATTTTGACAAAAAAATGATTTTCATGCAACAACTTAATTTTTGACCGATCGTTCCTATGGCAGCTATTTGATATGGTGGTCCGATCTTAATAGGTTTTAGCATATATATGAGGAGTATAGTAAAGCTACTAAGTGCCAAGTTTGGTCAAGATATCTTGATAAAAAAACATTTTTTTTCATACAACAACTTAATTTACGACCGATCGTTCCTATGGCAGCTATATGATATGGTAACCCGATCTTTATTGAATTTTGCATATATACGAGGGGCATAGTAAAACAGATTATTGGCGAGATTGGTCAAGATATCTTGAAAAAAAAATGTTTTTCATACAACAACTTAATTTTCAACCGATCGTTCCTATGGCAGCTATTTGATATAGTGGTCCGATCTTAATAGGTTTTAGCATATATATGAGGAGTACAGTAAGACTAATAAATGCCAAGTTTGGTCAAGATATATTGATAAAAGAACATTTTTTTTCATACAACAACTTAATTTTCGGACGATCGTTCCAATGACAGCAATCTGATATAGTGGTCCGATCTTAATAGGAGTTTGCATATATATGAGAAGCATAGTAAAACTAATTATTGCCGAGATGGTCAAGATATCTTGAAAAATAAAATTATTTTTCATACAACTTAATTTTTGACCGATCGTTCCTATGGCAGCTATATGATATAGTGGTTCGATCTTAATAGGTTTTAGCATATATATGAGGAGCATAGTAAAACTAATAAATGCCAAGTTTGGTCAAGTTATCTTGATAAAAAAACATTTTTTTCATACAACACCTTAATTTTCGGCCAATCGTTCCTATTGCAGCTATATGATATGGTGGTCCGATCTTAATAGGAGTTTGCATATATATGAGAAGCATAGGAAAACTAATAAATGCCGAGGTTGGTCAAGATATCTTGATAAACAAAAATGTTTTTCATACAACAACTTAATTTTCGGCCGATCGTTCCAATGGCAGCTATTTGATATAGTGGTCCGATCTTAATAGGATTTTGCATATATATGAAAAGCATAGTAAAACTAATAATAAAATAAAAAACAAATATGTTTTTCATACAACAACTTAATTTTTGACCGATCGTTCCCATGGCAGCTATATGATATGGTGGTCCGATCTTTATTGGATTTCGCATATATATGAGGGGCATAGTAAAACTAATAAATGCCGAGGTTGGTCAAGATATCTTGAAAAATAAAATATATGAGGAGCATAGAAAAACTAATATATGCGGAATTTGGTCGAAATATCTTGATAAAAAAAATGTTTTTCATACAACAACTTTATTTTCGGCCGATCGTTCCAATGACAGCTATATGATATGGTGGTCCGATCTTAATTGCATATATATAAGGAGCATGGTAAAACTAATAAATGCCGAGGTTAATCAAGATATCTTGATAAAAAAAATGTTTTTCATACAACAACTTTATTTTTGACCGATCGCTATGGCAGCTACATATGTGATATAGTGGTCCGATCTTAATAAGATTTTTCAAATATATGAGGAGCATAGAGCAACTAATATATGCCGAATTTGGTCAAAATATCTTGATAAAAAAAAATGTTTTTCATACAACAACTTTATTTTCGGCCGATCGTTCCAATGACAGCTATATGATATAGTGGCCCGATCTTAATAGGATTTTGCATATAGATGAGGAGCATAGTAAAACTAATTTTTGGCGAGTTTGGTCAAGATATCTTGATAACAAAAATGTTTTTCATACAACAACTTTATTTTTGACCGATCGCTATGGCAGCTACATATGTGATATAGTGGTCCGATCTTAATAAGATTTTCAAATATATGAGGAGCATAGAGCAACTAATAAATGCCGAGGTTGGTCAAGATATCTTGATAAAAAAAAATGTTTTTCATACAACAACTTTATTTTTGACCGATCGCTATGGCAGCTACATACATGATATAGTGGTCCGATCTTAATAAGATTTTTCAAATATATGAGGAGCATAGAGCAACTAATATATGCCGAATTTGGTCAAAATATCTTGATAAAAAAAAATGTTTTTCATACAACAACTTTATTTTTGACCGATCGCTATGGCAGCTACATATGTGATATAGTGGTCCGATCTTAATAAGATTTTCAAATATATGAGGAGCATAGAGCAACTAATATATGCCGAATTTGGCCAAAATATCTTGATAAAAAAAAATGTTTTTCATACAACACCTTAATTTTCGACCGATCGTTCCTATGGCAGCTATATGATATAGTGGTCCGATATTAATAGGATTTTGTATATATATGAGGAGCATAGTAAATAAATGCCGAGTTTCGGCAATATATCTTGATAAACAAAAATGTTCTTCATACAAAAACTTAATTTGCAACCGATCGTTCCTATGGCAGCTATATGATATAGTGGTTCGATCTTAATAGGTTTTAGCAAATATATGAGGAGCATAGAAAAACTAATAAATGCCGAGTTTGGTCAAGTTATATTGATAAAAAAAATTTTTTTCATACAACACCTTAATTTTCGACAGATCGTTCCTATTGCAGCTATTTGATATGGTGGTCCGATCTTAATAGGATTTTGCATATATATGAGAAGCATAGGAAAACTAATAAATGCCGAGGTTGGTCAAGATATCTTGATAAACAAAAATGTTTTTCATACAACAACTTAATTTTCGGCCGATCGTTCCAATGGCAGCTATTTGATATAGTGGTCCGATCTTAATAGGATTTTGCATATATATGAGAAGCATAGTAAAACTAATAATAAAGAGGTAAAAACTGATAACAAATATGTTTTTCATACAACAACTTAATTTTTGACAGATCGTTCCAATGGCAGCTATATGATATGGTGGTCCGATCTTTATTGAATTCTGCATATATACGAGGGGCATAGTAAAACTAATAAATGCCGAGGTTGGTCAAGATATCTTGAAAAATAAAATATATGAGGAGCATAGAAAAACTAATATATGCGGAATTTGGTCGAAATATCTTGATAAAAAAAATGTTTTTCATACAACAACTTTATTTTCGGCCGATCGTTCCAATGACAGCTATATGATATGGTGGTCCGATCTTAATTGCATATATATAAGGAGCATGGTAAAACTAATAAATGCCGAGGTTAATCAAGATATCTTGATAAAAAAATGTTTTTCATACAACAACTTTATTTTTGACCGATCGCTATGGCAGCTACATATGTGATATAGTGGTCCGATCTTAATAAGATTTTTCAAATATATGAGGAGCATAGAGCAACTAATATATGCCGAATTTGGTCAAAATATCTTGATAAAAAAAATGTTTTTCATACAACAACTTTATTTTCGGCCGATCGTTCCAATGACAGCTATATGATATAGTGGTCCTATCCTAATAGGATTTTGCATATAGATGAGGAGCATAGTAAAACTAATAGTTTGGTCAAGATATCTTGATAACAAAAATGTTTTTCATACAACAACTTTACCGATCGCTATGGCAGCTACATATGTGATATAGTGGTCCGATCTTAATAAGATTTTCAAATATATGAGGAGCATAGAGCAACTAATATATGCCGAATTTGGCCAAAATATCTTGATAAAAAAAAATGTTTTTCATACAACACCTTAATTTTCGACCGATCGTTCCTATGGCAGCTATATGATATAGTGGTCCGATATTAATAGGATTTTGTATATATATGAGGAGCATAGTAAATAAATGCCGAGTTTCGGCAATATATCTTGATAAACAAAAATGTTCTTCATACAAAAACTTAATTTGCAACCGATCGTTCCTATGGCAGCTATATGATATAGTGGTCCGATCTTAATAAGGATTTAGCAAATATATGAGGAGCATAGAAAAACTAATAAATGCCGAGTTTGGTCAAGATATATTGATAAAAAAATGTTTTTCATACAACAACTTAATTTTCGACAGATCGTTCCAATGGCAGCTATTTGATATAGTGGTCCGATCTTAATAGGATTTTGCATATATATGAGAAGCATAGTAAAACTAATAAATGCCGAGGTTGGTCAAGATATCTTGATAACAAAAATGTTTTTCATACAACAACTTAATTTTTGACCGATCGTTCCTATGGCAGCTATATGATATAGTGGTCCGATCTTAATAGGATTTTGCATATATATGAGAAGCATAGTAAAACTAATAAATGCCGAGGTTGGTCAAGATATCTTGATAACAAAAATGTTTTTCATACAACAACTTTATTTTTGACCGATCGCTATGGCAGCTACATATGTGATATAGTGGTCCGATCTTAATAAGATTTTCAAATATAAGGAGCAAAAATAATATATGCCGAATTAGTCAAAATATCTTGATAAAAAAAATGTTTTTCATACAACAACTTTATTTTCGGCCGATCGTTCCAATGACAGCTATATGATATAGTGGCCCGATCTTAAAAGATTTACATAGATGAAGAGCATAGTAAAACTAATTTTTGACGAGTTTGGTCAAGATATCTTGATAACAAAAATGTTTTTCATACAACAACTTTTATTTTTGACCGATCATATGGCAGCTATATATGATATAGTGGTCCGATCTTAATAAGATTTTCAAATATATGAGGAGCATAGAGCAACTAATAAATGCCAAGGTTAGTCAAGATATCTTGATAAAAAAATGTTTTTCATACAACAACTTTATTTTTGACCGATCGCTATGGCAGCTATATGATATAGTGGTCCGATCTTAATAAGATTTTTCAAATATATGAGGGAGCATAGAGCAACTAATATATGCCGAATTTGGTCAAAATATCTTGATAAAAAAATGTTTTTCATACAACAACTTTATTTTGACCGATCGCTATGGCAGCTACATATGTGATATAGTGGTCCGATCTTAATAAGATTTTCAAAATATATGAGGAGCATAGAGCAACTAATATATGCCGAATTTGGCAAAATATCTTGATAAAAAAAATGTTTTTCATACAACACCTTAATTTTCGACCGATCGTTCCTATGGCAGCTATATGATATAGTGGTCCGATCTTAATAGGATTTTGTATATACATGAGGAGCATAGTAAATAAATGCCGAGTTTGGTCAAGATATCTTGATAAACAAAAATGTTCTTCATACAAAAACTTAATTTGCAAGATCGTTCCTATGGCAGCTATATGATATAGTGGTCCGATCTTAATAGGATTTAGCAAATATATGAGGAGCATAGAAAAACTAATAAATGCCGAGTTTGGTCAAGATATATTGATAAAAAAAATGTTTTTCATACAACAACTTAATTTTCGACAGATCGTTCCAATGGCAGCTATTTGATATAGTGGTCCGATCTTAATAGGATTTTGCATATATATGAGAAGCATAGTAAAACTAATAAATGCCGAGGTTGGTCAAGATATCTTGATAACAAAAATGTTTTTCATACAACAACTTAATTTTCGACAGATCGTTCCAATGGCAGCTATTTGATATAGTGGTCCGATCTTAGATAGAATTTTGCATATATATGAGAAGCATAGTAAAACTAATAAATGCCGAGGTTGGTCAAGATATCTTGATAACAAAAATGTTTTTCATACAACAACTTAATTTTCGACAGATCGTTCCAATGGCAGCTATTTGATATAGTGGTCCGATCTTTATTGAATTTTGCATATATACGAGGAGCATAGTAAAACTAATTATGGCGAGTTTGGTCAAGATATCTTGAAAAATAAAATATATGAGGAGCATAAAAAAACTAATATATCCGGAATTTGGTCGAAATATCTTGATAATAAAAATGTTTTTCATACAACAACTTTATTTTCCGCCGTTCGTTCCAATGAAAGCTATATGATATGGTGGTCCGATCTTAATTGCATATATTAAGGAGCATGGTAAAACTAATAAATGCCGAGGTTAGTCAAGATATCTTGATAAAAAAAATGTTTTTCATACAACAACTTTATTTTTGACCGATCGCTATGGCAGCTACATATATGATATAGTGGTCCGATCTTAATAAGATTTTTCAAATATATGAGGAGCATAGAGCAACTAATAAATGCCGAATTTGGTCAAAATATCTTGATAAAAAAAAATGTTTTTCATACAACAACTTTATTTTCGGCCGATCGTTCCAATGACAGCTATATGATATAGTGGCCCGATCTTAATAGGATTTTGCATATAGATGAGGAGCATAGTAAAAACTAATTATTGGCGAGTTTGGTCAAGATATCTTGATAAAAACATTTTTTCACACAACACCTTAATTTTCGACCGATCGTTTCCTATTGCAGCTATAGATATGGTGGTCCGATCTTAATAGGACTTTGCATATATATGAGGAGCATAGTAAATAAATGCCGAGTTTCGGCAATATATCTTGATAAACAAAAATGTTCTTCATACAACACCTTAATTTTTGACCGATCGTTCCTATGGCAGCTATATGATATAGTGGTTCGATCTTAATAAGATTTTTCAAATATATGAGGAGCATAGAGCAACTAATATATGCCGAATTTGGTCTAAATATCTTGATAGAAAAAATTTTTTTTCATACAACACCTTAATTTTCGATTGATCGTTCCTATGGCAGCTATATGATATAGTGGTCCGATCTTAATAGGTTTTAGCAAATATATGAGGAGTACAGTAAGACTAATAAATGCCAAGTTTGGTCAAGATATATTGATAAAAGAACATTTTTTTTCATACAACAACTTAATTTTCGGACGATCGTTCCAATGGCAGCTATATGATATGGTAGTCCGATCTTTATTGAATTTTGCATATATACGAGGGGCATAGAAAAACTAATTATTGGCGAGTTTGGTCAAGATATCTTGAAAAATAAAATATATGAGGAGCATAGAAAAACTAATATATGCCGAATTTGGTCAAAATATCTTGATAAAAAAATGTTTTTCATACAACAACTTTATTTTCGGCCGATCGTTCCAATGACAGCTATATGATATGGTGGTCCGATCTTAACTGCATATATATAAGGAGCATGGTAAAACTAATAAATGCCAAGGTTAGTCAAGATACCTTGATAAAAAAAATGTTTTTCATGCAACAACTTAATTTTTGACCGATCGCTATGGCAGCTATATGATATAGTGGTCCGATCTTAATAAGATTTTTCAAATATATGAGGAGCATAGAGCAACTAATATATGCCGAATTTGGTCAAAATATCTTGATAGAAAAAATTTTTTTTTATACAACACCTTAATTTTCGATTGATCGTTCCTATGGCAGCTATATGATGTAGTGGTCCGATCTTAATAGGATTTTGTGTATATATAGAGGAGCATAGTAAATAAATGCCGAGTTTCTGCAATATATCTTGATAAACAAAAATGTTCTTCATACAACAACTTAATTTGCGACCGATCGTTCCTATGGCAGCTATATGATATAGTGGTCCGATCTTAATAGGATTTAGCAAATATATGAGGAGCATAGAAAAACTAATAAATGCCGAGTTTGGTCAAGATATATTGATAAAAAAAATGTTTTTCATACAACAACTTAATTTTCGACCAATCGTTCAAATGGCAGCTATTTGATATAGTGGTCCGATCTTAATAGGTTTTAGCATATATATGAGGAGCATAGTAAAACTAATTATTGGCGAGTTTGGTCAAGATATCGTGAAAAATAAAATTATTTTTCATACAACTTAATTTTCGACCGATCGTTCCTATGGCAGCAATATGATATAGAGGTCCGATCTTAATAGGATTTTGCATATACATGAGGAGCATAGTAAAACCAATTATTGGCGAGTTTGGTCAAGATATCTTGAAAAATAAAATTATTCTTCATACAACAACTTAATTTTCGACCAATCGTTCTAATGGCAGCTATTTGATATAGTGGTCCGATCTTAATAGGAATTAGCATATATATGAGAAGCATAGTAAAACTAATAAATGCCGAGATTATTCAAGATATTTTGACAAAAAAAAATGATTTTCATGCAACAACTTAATTTTTGACCGATCGTTCCTATGGCAGCTATTTGATATGGTGGTCCGATCTTAATAGGTTTTAGCATATATATGAGGAGTATAGTAAAACTACTAAGTGCCAAGTTTGGTCAAGATATCTTGATAAAAAAACATTTTTTTTCATACAACAACTTAATTTACGACCGATCGTTCCTATGGCAGCTATATGATATGGTAACCCGATCTTTATTGAATTTTGCATATATACGAGGGGCATAGTAAAACAAATTATTGGCGAGATTGGTCAAGATATCTTGAAAAAAAAAATGTTTTTCATACAACAACTTAATTTTCAACCGATCGTTCCTATGGCAGCTATTTGATATAGTGGTCCGATCTTAATAGGTTTTAGCATATATATGAGGAGTACAGTAAGACTAATAAATGCCAAGTTTGGTCAAGATATATTGATAAAAGAACATTTTTTTTCATACAACAACTTAATTTTCGGACGATCGTTCCAATGACAGCAATCTGATATAGTGGTCCGATCTTAATAGGAGTTTGCATATATATGAGAAGCATAGTAAAACTAATTATTGCCGAGATGGTCAAGATATCTTGAAAAATAAAATTATTTTTCATACAACTTAATTTTTGACCGATCGTTCCTATGGCAGCTATATGATATAGTGGTTCGATCTTAATAGGTTTTAGCATATATATGAGGAGCATAGTAAAACTAATAAATGCCAAGTTTGGTCAAGTTATCTTGATAAAAAAACATTTTTTCATACAACACCTTAATTTTCGGCCAATCGTTTCTATTGCAGCTATATGATATGGTGGTCCGATCTTAATAGGAGTTTGCATATATATGAGAAGCATAGGAAAAACTAATAAATGCCGAGGTTGGTCAAGATATCTTGATAAACAAAAATGTTTTTCATACAACAACTTAATTTTCGGCCGATCGTTCCAATGGCAGCTATTTGATATAGTGGTCCGATCTTAATAGGATTTTGCATATATATGAGAAGCATAGTAAAACTAATAATAAAATAAAAAACAAATATGTTTTTCATACAACAACTTAATTTTTGACCGATCGTTCCCATGGCAGCTATATGATATGGTGGTCCGATCTTTATTGGATTTCGCATATATATGAGGGGCATAGTAAAACTAATAAATGCCGAGGTTGGTCAAGATATCTTGAAAAATAAAATATATGAGGAGCATAGAAAAACTAATATATGCGGAATTTGGTCGAAATATCTTGATAAAAAAAATGTTTTTCATACAACAACTTTATTTTCGGCCGATCGTTCCAATGACAGCTATATGATATGGTGGTCCGATCTTAATTGCATATATATAAGGAGCATGGTAAAACTAATAAATGCCGAGGTTAATCAAGATATCTTGATAAAAAAAAATGTTTTTCATACAACAACTTTATTTTTGACCGATCGCTATGGCAGCTACATATGTGATATAGTGGTCCGATCTTAATAAGATTTTTCAAATATATGAGGAGCATAGAGCAACTAATATATGCCGAATTTGGTCAAAATATCTTGATAAAAAAAAATGTTTTTCATACAACAACTTTATTTTCGGCCGATCGTTCCAATGACAGCTATATGATATAGTGGCCCGATCTTAATAGGATTTTGCATATAGATGAGGAGCATAGTAAAACTAATTTTTGGCGAGTTTGGTCAAGATATCTTGATAACAAAAATGTTTTTCATACAACAACTTTATTTTTGACCGATCGCTATGGCAGCTACATATGTGATATAGTGGTCCGATCTTAATAAGATTTTCAAATATATGAGGAGCATAGAGCAACTAATAAATGCCGAGGTTGGTCAAGATATCTTGATAAAAAAAAATGTTTTTCATACAACAACTTTATTTTTGACCGATCGCTATGGCAGCTACATATATGATATAGTGGTCCGATCTTAATAAGATTTTTCAAATATATGAGGAGCATAGAGCAACTAATATATGCCGAATTTGGTCAAAATATCTTGATAAAAAAAAAAATGTTTTTCATACAACAACTTTATTTTTGACCGATCGCTATGGCAGCTACATATGTGATATAGTGGTCCGATCTTAATAAGATTTTCAAATATATGAGGAGCATAGAGCAACTAATATATGCCGAATTTGGTCAAAATATCTTGATAAAAAAAAATGTTTTTCATACAACACCTTAATTTTCGACCGATCGTTCCTATGGCAGCTATATGATATAGTGGTCCGATATCAATAGGATTTTGTATATATATGAGGAGCATAGTAAATAAATGCCGAGTTTCGGCAATATATCTTGATAAACAAAAATGTTCTTCATACAACAACTTAAT
Source organism: Drosophila littoralis (assembly GCA_018903485.1). NCBI lineage: Eukaryota > Metazoa > Arthropoda > Insecta > Diptera > Drosophilidae > Drosophila > Drosophila littoralis. Next base: position 43,018 of record JAEIGF010000366.1, on the reverse strand, counting down.
TTGCAACCGATCGTTCCTATGGCAGCTATATGATATAGTGGTCCGATCTTAATAGGATTTAGCAAATATATGAGGAGCATAGAAAAACTAATAAATGCCGAGTTTGGTCAAGATATATTGATAAAAAAAATGTTTTTCATACAACAACTTAATTTTCGACAGATCGTTCCAATGGCAGCTATTTGATATAGTGGTCCGATCTTAATAGGATTTTGCATATATATGAGAAGCATAGTAAAACTAATAAATGCCGAGGTTGGTCAAGATATCTTGATAACAAAAATGTTTTTCATACAACAACTTAATTTTTGACCGATCGTTCCTATGGCAGCTATATGATATGGTAGTCCGATCTTAATTGGGTTTTGCGTATATACGAGGGGCATGGTGAAACTAATTATTGGCGAGATTGGTCAAGATATCTTGAAAAATAAAATTATTTTGCGTACAAAAACTTCATTTTCGGCCGATAGTTCTAATGGCAGCTATTTGATATAGTGGTCCGATCTTAATAGGATTTAGCAAATATATGAGGAGCATGGAACAACTTATAATTGCCGACTTTGGTCAAAATATCTTGATAAAAATGTTTTTCATGCAACTTAATTTTTAAACGATCGTTCCTATGGCAGCTATATGATATGGTGGTCCAATCTTAATAGGAGTTTGCATATATATGAGAAGCATAGTAAAACTAATAAATGCCGAGGTTGGTCAAGATATCTTGATAAAAAAATGTTTTTCATACAACAACTTAATTTTCGGCCGATCGTTCCAATGGCAGCTATTTGATATAGTGGTCCGATCTTAATAGGATTTTGCATATATATGAGGAGCATAGTAAAACTAATTATTGGCGAGATTGGTCAAGATATCATGCAAAATAAAATTATTTTTCATACAACAACTTAATTTTTGACCGATCGTTCCTATGGCAACTATATGATATGGTAGTCCGATATTCATTAGATTTTGCATATATACGACGAGCATAATAAAACTAATTATTGGCGAGTTTGGTCAAGATATCTTGAAGAATAAAATTATTTTACATACAACTTAATTTTCAACCGATCGTTCCTATGGCAGCTATATGATATAGTGGTCCGATCTTAATAGGATTTTGCATATATATGAGGAGCATAGTAAAACTAATTATTGGCGAGATTGGTCAAGATATTATGCAAAATAAAATTATTTTTCATACAACAACTTAATTTTCAACCGATCGTTCCTATGGCAGCTATTTGATATAGTGGTCCGATCTTAATAGGTTTTAGCATATATATGAGGAGTATAGTAAAACTAATAAGTGCCAAGTTTGGTCAAGATATATTGATAAAAGAACATTTCTTTTCATACAACAACTTAATTTTCGGACGATCGTTCCAATGACAGCAATATGATATAGTGTCCGATCTTAATAGGATTTTGCATATATATGAGGAGCATAGTAAAACTAATTATTGGCGAGTTTGGTCAAGATATCTTGAAAAATAAAATTATTTTTCATACAATCGTTCCTATGGCAGCTATATGATATGGTAGTCCGATCTTTATTGGATTTTGCATATATATGAGGAGCATAGTAAAACTAATTATTGGCGAGTTTTGTCAAGATATCTTGAAAAATAAAATTATTTTTCATACAACAACTTAATTTTCGACCAATCGTTCCTATGGCAGATATATGATATAGTGGTCCGATCTTAATAGGAATTAGCATATATATGAGAAGCATAGTAAAACTAATAAATGCCGAGATTATTCAAGATATTTTGACAAAAAAAAATGATTTTCATGCAACAACTTAATATTTGATATAGTGGTCCGATCTTAATAGGTTTTAGCATATATATGAGGAGTATAGTAAAACTAATAAGTGCCAAGTTTGGTCAAGATATCTTGATAAAAAAACATTTTTTTTCATATAACAACTTAATTTACGACCGATCGTTCCTATGGCAGTTATATGATATGGTAACCCTATCTTTATTGAATTTTGCATATATACGAGGGGCATAGTAAAACAAATTATTGGCGAGATTGGTCAAGATATCTTGATAAAAAAAATGTTTTTCATACAACAACTTAATTTTCAACCGATCGTTCCTATGGCAGCTATTTGATATAGTGGTCCGATCTTAATGGGTTTTAGCATATATATAAGGTGTACAGTAAGACTAATAAATGCCAAGTTTGGTCAAGATATATTGATAAAAGAACATTTTTTTTCATACAACAACTTAATTTTCGGACGATCGTTCCAATGACAGCAATATGATATAGTGGTCCGATCTTAATAGGAGTTTGCATATATATGAGAAGCATAGTAAAACTAATAAATGCCGAGGTTGGTCAAGATATCTTGATAAAAAAATGTTTTTCATACAACAACTTAATTTTCGGCCGATCGTTCCAATGGCAGCTATTTGATATAGTGGTCCGATCTTAATAGGATTTTGCATATATATGAGGAGCATAGTAAAACTAATTATTGGCGAGATTGGTCAAGATATCATGCAAAAATAAAATTATTTTTCATACAACAACTTAATTTTTGGACCGATCGTTCCTATGGCAACTATATGATATGGTAGTCCGATATTCATTAGATTTTGCATATATACGACGAGCATAATAAAACTAATTATTGGCGAGATTGGTCAAGATATCTTGATAAAATAAAATTATTTTTCATACAACAACTTAATTTTCAACCGATCGTTCCTATGGCAGCTATTTGATATAGTGGTCCGATCTTAATAGGTTTTAGCATATATATGAGGAGTATAGTAAAACTAATAAGTGCCAAGTTTGGTCAAGATATATTGATAAAAGAACTTTTCTTTTCATACAACAACTTAATTTTCGGACGATCGTTCCAATGACAGCAATATGATATAGTGTCCGATCTTAATAGGATTTTGCATATATATGAGGAGCATAGTAAAACTAATTATTGGCGAGTTTGGTCAAGATATCTTGAAAAATAAAATTATTTTTCATACAATCGTTCCTATGGCAGCTATATGATATGGTTGTCCGATCTTTATTGGATTTTGCATATATATGAGGAGCATAGTAAAACTAATTATTGGCGAGTTTTGTCAAGATATCTTGAAAAATAAAAGTATTTTTCATATAACAACTTAATTTTCGACCAATCGTTCCTATGGCAGATATATGATATAGTGGTCCGATCTTAATAGGAATTTGCATATATATGAGAAGCATAGTAAAACTAATAAATGCCGAGATTATTCAAGATATTTTGACAAAAAAAATGATTTTCATGCAACAACTTAATATTTGATATAGTGGTCCGATCTTAATAGGTTTTAGCATATATATGAGGAGTATAGTAAAACTAATAAGTGCCAAGTTTGGTCAAGATATCTTGATAAAAAAATTTTTTTTCATATAACAACTTAATTTACGACCGATCGTTCCTATGGCAGTTATATGATATGGTAACCCTATCTTTATTGAATTTTGCATATATACGAGGGGCATAGTAAAACAAATTATTGGCGAGATTGGTCAAGATATCTTGATAAAAAAAATGTTTTTCATTCAACAACTTAATTTTCAACCGATCGTTCCTATGGCAGCTATTTGATATAGTGGTCCGATCTTAATGGGTTTTAGCATATATATAAGGTGTACAGTAAGACTAATAAATGCCAAGTTTGGTCAAGATATATTGATAAAAGAACATTTTTTTTCATACAACAACTTAATTTTCGGACGATCGTTCCAATGACAGCAATATGATATAGTGGTCCGATCTTAATAGGAGTTTGCATATATATGAGAAGCATAGTAAAACTAATTATTGCCGAGATGGTCAAGATATTTTGATAAATAAAATTATTTTTCATACAACTTAATTTTTGACCGACCGTTCCTATGGCAGCTATATGATATAGTGGTTCGATCTTAATAGGTTTTAGCATATATATGAGGAGCATAGTAAAACTAATAAATGCCAAGTTTGGTCAAGATATCTTGATAAAAAAACATTTTTTTCATACAACACCTTAATTTTCGGCCAATCGTTCCTATTGCAGCTATTTGATATAGTGGTCCGATCTTAATAGGATTTTGCAATTATATGAGAAGCATAGTAAGCCTAATAAATGCCGAGGTTGGTCAAGATATCTTGATAAAAAAATGTTTTTCATACAACAACTTAATTTTCGGCCGATCGTTCCAATGGCAGCTATTTGATATAGTGGTCCGATCTGAATAGGATTTTGCATATATATGAGGAGCATAGTAAAACTAATTATTGGCGAGTTTGGTCAAGATATCTTGAAAAATAAAATATATGAGGAGCATAGAAAAACTAATATATGCGGAATTTGGTCGAAATATCTTGATAAAAAAAATGTTTTTCATACAACAACTTAATTTTCAACCGATCGTTCCTATGGCAGCTATATGATATGGTGGTCCGATCTTTATTGGATTTCGCATATATATGAGAGGCACAGTAAAACTAATTATTGGCGAGATTGGTCAAGATATCATGCAAAATAAAATTATACAACAACTTAATTTTCAACCGATCGTTCCTATGGCAGTTATATGATATAGTGGTCCGATCTTAATAGGATTTTGCATATATATGAGGAGCATAGTAAAACTAATTATTGGCGAGTTTGGTCAAGATATCTTGAAAAATAAAATATATGAGGAGCATAGAAAAACTAATATATGCGGAATTTGGTCGAAATATCTTGATAAAAAAAATGTTTTTCATACAACAACTTAATTTTCAACCGATCGTTCCTATGGCAGCTATATGATATGGTGGTCCGATCCTTATTGGATTTCGCATATATATGAGGGGCATAGTAAAACTAATTATTGGCGAGATTGGTCAAGATATCATGCAAAATAAATTTATACAACAACTTAATTTTCAACCGATCGTTCCTATGGCAGTTATATGATATAGTGGTCCGATCTTAACAGGATTTTGCATATATATGAGGAGCATAGTATAACTAATTATTGGCGAGTTTGGTCAAGATATCTTGAAAAATAAAATATATAAGGAGCATGGTAAAACTAATAAATGCCGAGGTTGGTCAAGATGTCTTGATAAAAAAAAATGTTTTTCATACAACAACTTTATTTTTGACCGATCGCTATGGCAGCTACATATATGATATAGTGGTCCGATCTTAATAAGATTTTTCAAATATATGAGGAGCATAGAGCAACTAATATATGCCGAATTTGGTCAAAATATCTTGATAAAAAAAAATGTTTTTCATACAACAACTTTATTTTCGGCCGATCGTTCCAATGACAGCTATATGATATAGTGGCCCGATCTTAATAGGATTTTGCATATATTTGAGGAGCATAGTAAAACTAATTATTGGCGAGTTTGGTCAAGATATCTTGATAAAAAACATTTTTTTCATACAACACCTTAATTTTCGACCGATCGTTCCTATGGCAGCTATATGATGTAGTGGTCCGATCTTAATAGGATTTTGCATATATATGAGGAGCATAGTAAATAAATGCCGAGTTTGGTCAAGATATATTGATACAAAAAAAGTTTTTCATACAACAACTTAATTTTCGACAGATCGTTCCTATGGCAGCTATTTGATATAGTTGTCCGATCTTAATAGGATTTTGCATATATATGAGAAGCATAGTAAAACTAATAAATGCCGAGGTTGGTCAAGATATCTTGATAACAAAAATGTTTTTCATACAACAACTTAATTTTTGACCGATCGTTCCTATGGCAGTTATATGATATGGTAGTCCGATCTTAATTGGGCTTTGCATATATACGAGGGGCATAGTAAAACTAATTATTGGCGAGATTGGTCAAGATATCTTGAAAAATAAAATTATTTTGCATACAAAAACTTCATTTTCGGCCGATCGTTCTAATGGCAGCTATTTGATATAGTGGTCCGATCTTAATAGGATTTAGCAAATATATGAGGAGCATAGAACAACTTATAATTGCCGACTTTGGTCAGAATATCTTGATAAAAATGTTTTTCATGCAACTTAATTTTTAAACGATCGTTCCTATGGCAGCTATATGATATAGTGGTCCGATCTTAATAGGTTTTATCATATATATGAGGAGCATAGTAAAACTAATAAATGCCAAGTTTGGTCAAGATATCTTGATAAAAAAACATTTTTTTCATACAACACCTTAATTTTCGGCCAATCGTTCCTATTGCAGCTATATGATATGGTGGTCCGATCTTAATATTAGTTTGCAAATATATGAGAAGGATAGTAAAACTAATAAATGCCGAGGTTGGTCAAGATATCTTGATAAAAAAATGTTTTTCATACAACAACTTAATTTTCGGCCGATCGTTCCAATGGCAGCTATTTGATATAGTGGTCCGATCTTAATAGGATTTTGCATATATATGAGAAGCATAGTAAAACTAATAATAAAATGAAAAACAAATATGTTTTTCATACAACTTAATTTTTGACCGATCGTTCCTATGGCAGCTATATGATATGGTGGTCCGATCTTTATTGGATTTCGCATATATATGAGGGGCATAGTAAAACTAATTATTGGCGAGATTGGTCAAGATATCATGCAAAATAAATTTATACAACAACTTAATTTTCAACCGATCGTTCCTATGGCAGTTATATGATATAGTGGTCCGATCTTAATAGGATTTAGCATATATATGAGGAGCATAGTAAAACTAATTATTGGCGAGTTTGGTCAAGATATCTTGAAAAATAAAATATATGAAGAGCATAGAAAAACTATTATATGCCGAATTTGGTCGAAATATCTTGATAAAAAAAATGTTTTTCATACAACAACTAGATTTTCCGCCGATCGTTCCAATGAAAGCTATATGATATGGTGGTCCGATCTTAATTGCATATATATGAGGAGCATTTTAAAACTAATAAATGCCGAGGTTAGTCAAGATATCTTGATAAAAAAAAATTTTTTCATACAACAACTTTATTTTTGACCGATCGCTATGGCAGCTACATATATGATATAGTGGTCCGATCTTAATAATATTTTTCAAATATATGAGGAGCATAGAGCAACTAATATATGCCGAATTTGGTCAAAATATCTTGATAAAAAAAATGTTTTTCATACAACAACTAGATTTTCCGCCGATCGTTCCAATGAAAGCTATATGATATGGTGGTCCGATCTTAATTGCATATATATAGGGAGCATGGTAAAACTACTAAATGCCGAGGTTAGTCAAGATATCTTGATAAAAAAAATGTTTTTCATACAATAACTTAATTTATGACCGATCGCTATGGCAGCTATATGATATAGTGGTCCGATCTTAATAACATTTTTCAAATATATGAGGAGCATAGAGCAACTAAGATATGCCGAATTTGGTCAAAATATCTTGATAAAAAAAAATGTTTTTCATACAACAACTTTATTTTCGGCCGATCGTTCCAATGACAGCTATATGATATAGTGGCCCGATCTTAATAGGATTTTGCATATATTTGAGGAGCATAGTAAAACTAATTATTGGCGAGTTTGGTCAAGATATCTTGATAAAAAACATTTTTTTCATACAACACCTTAATTTTCGACCGATCGTTCCTATGGCAGCTATATGATGTAGTGGTCCGATCTTAATAGGATTTTGCATAGTTTGGTCAAGATATATTGATAAAAAAAATGTTTTTCATACAACAACTTAATTTTCGACCGATCGTTCCAATGGCTGCTATTTGATATAGTGGTCCGATCTTAATAGGTTTTAGCATATATATGAGGAGTACAGTAAGACTAATAAATGCCAAGTTTGGTCAAGATATATTGATAAAAGAACATTTTTTTTCAAACAACAACCTAATTTTCGGACGATCGTTCCAATGACAGCAATATGATATAGTGGTCCGATCTTAATAGGATTTTGCATATACATATATGAGGAGCATAGTAAAACTAATTATTGGCGAGTTTGGCAAAGATATCTTGAAAAATAAAATTATTTTTCATACAATCGTTCCTATGGCAGCTATATGATATGGTAGTCCGATCTTTATTGGATTTTGCATATATATGAGGAGCATAGTAAAACTAATTATTGGCGAGATGGTCAAGATGTCTTGAAAAATAAAATTATTTTTCATACAACTTAATTTTCGACCGATCGTTCCTATGGCAGCAATAGGATATAGAGGTCCGATCTTAATAGGATTTTGCAAATATATGAGGAGCATAGAACAACTTATAATTGCCGACTTTGGTCGAGATATCTTGATAAAAATGTTTTTCATACAACTTAATTTTTAAACGATCGTTCCTATGGCAGCTATATGATATAGTGCTCCGATCTTAATAGGTTTTAGCATATATATGAGGAGCATAGTAAAACTAATAAATGCCAAGATTGGTCAAGATATCTTGATAAAAAAACATTTTTTTCATACAACACCTTAATTTTCGGCCGATCGTTCCTATTGCAGCTATATGATATGGTGGTCCGATCTTAATAGGATTTTGCATATATATGAGAAGCATAGTAAAACTAACAAATGCCGAGGTTGGTCAAAATATCTTGATAACAAAAATGTTTTTCATACAACAACTCAATTTTTGACCGATCGTTCCTATGGCAACTATATGATATGGTAGTCCGATATTTATTAGATTTTGCATATATACGAGGAGCATAGTAATCTAATTATTGGCGAGTTTGGTCAAGATATCTTGAAAAATAAAATTATTTTTCATACAACTTAATTTTCGACCGATCGTTCCTATGGCAGCTATATGATATAGTGGTCCGATCTTTATTGGATTTTGCATATATATGAGGAGCATAGTAAAACTAATTATTGGCGAGTTTGGTCAAGATATCTTGAAAAATAAAAGTATTTTTCATACAACAACTTAATTTTCGATCAATCGTTCCTATGACATATATGATATAGTGGTCCGATCTTAATAGGAATTAGCATATATATGAGAAGCATAGTAAAACTAATAAATGCCGAGATTATTCAAGGTAATTTGACAAAAAAAAAATGATTTTCATACAACAACTTAATTTTTGACCGATCGTTCCTATGGCAGCTATATGATGTGGTAGTCCGATCTAATAGTGGTCCGATCTTAATAGGATTTTGCATATATATGAGGAGCATAGTAAAACTAATTATTGGCGAGATTGGTCAAGATATCATGCAAAATAAAATTATTTTTCATACAACAACTTAATTTTCAACCGATCGTTCCTATGGCAGCTATTTGATGTAGTGGTCCGATCTAAATAGGTTTTAGCATATATATGAGGAGTATAGTAAAACTAATAAGTGCCAAGTTTGGTCAAGATATCTTGATAAAAAAACATTTATTTTCATACAACAACTTAATTTACGACCGATCGTTCCTATGGCAGCTATATGATATGGTAACCCGATCTTTATTGAATTTTGCATATATACGAGGGGCATAGTAAAACAAATTATTGGCGAGATTGGTCAAGATATCTTGATAAAAAAAATGATTTTCATACAACAACTTAATTTTCAACCGATCGTTCCTATGGCAGCTATTTGATATAGTGGTCCGATCTTAATAGGTTTTAGCATATATATGAGGAGTACAGTAAGACTAATAAGTGCCAAGTTTGGTCAAGATATCTTGATAAAAAAACATTTATTTTCATACAACAACTTAATTTACGACCGATCGTTCCTATGGCAGCTATATGATATGGTAACCCGATCTTTATTGAATTTTGCATATATACGAGGGGCATAGTAAAACAAATTATTGGCGAGATTGGTCAAGATATCTTGATAAAAAAAATGATTTTCATACAACAACTTAATTTTCAACCGATCGTTCCTATGGCAGCTATTTGATATAGTGGTCCGATCTTAATAGGTTTTAGCATATATATAAGGAGCATGGTAAAACTAATAAATGCCGAGGTTAGTCAAGATATCTGGATAAAAAAAATATTTTTCATACAACAATTTAATTTTTGACCGATCGCTATGGCAGCTATATGATATAGTGGTCCGATCTTAATAAGATTTTTGAAATATATGAGGAGCATAGAGCAACTAATATATGCCGAATTTGGTCAAAATATCTTGATAAAAAAAATGTTTTTCATACAACGATTCAATGACAGCTATATGATATAGTGGCCCGATCTTAATAGGATTTGGCATATAAATAATGAGCATAGTAAAACTAATTATTGGCGAGTTTGGTCAAGATATCTTGAGAATATGATATAGAGGTCCGATCTTAATAGGATTTTGCAAATATATGAGGAGCATAGAAAAACTAATAAATGCAGAGTTTGGTCAAGATATCTTGAAAAATAAAATTATTTTTCATACAACTTAATTTTCGACCGATCGTTCCTATAGCAGCAATATGATATAGAGGTCCGATCTTAAAAGGATTTTGCAAATAAATGTGGAGCATAGAATAACTAATCAATGCCGAGTTTGGTCAAGATATCTTGAAAAATAAAATTATTTTTCATACAACTTATGATATGGTGGGCCGATCTTTATTGGATTTCGCATATATACGAGGGGCATAGTAAAACTAATTATTGGCGAGATTGGTCAAGATATCTTGAAAAATAAAATTATTTTGCATATAAAAACTTAATTTTCGGCCGATCGTTCTAATGGCAGCTATTTGATATAGTGGTCCGATCTTAATAGGATTTTGAGAAGCATAGTAAAACTAATAAATGCCGAGGTTGGTAAAGATATCTTGATAACAAAAATGTTTATCATACAACAACTTAATTTTTGACCGATCGTTCCTATGGCAACTATATGATATGGTAGTCCGATATTTATTCGATTTTGCATATATACGAGGAGCAAAGTAAAACTAATTATTGGCGAGTTTGGTCAAGATATCTTGAAAAATAAAATTATTTTACATACAACTTAATTTTCGACCGATCGTTCCTATGGCAGCTATATGATATAGTGGTCCGATCTTAATAGGTTTTAGCATATATATGAGGAGCATAGTAAAACTAATAAATGCCAAGTTTGGTCAAGATATCTTGATAAAAAAACATTTTTTTTTATACATCAATTTAATTTACGACCGATCGTTCCTATGCCAGCTATATGATATGGTAACCTGATCTTTATTGAATTTCGCATATATACGAGGGGCATAGTAAAACAAATTATTGACGAGATTGGTCAAGATATCTTGATAAAAAAAATGTTTTTCATACAACAACTTAATTTTCAACCGATCGTTCCTATGGCAGCTTTTTGATATAGTGGTTCGATCTTAATAGGATTTTGCATATATATGAGGAGCATAGTAAAACTAATTATTGGCGAGATTGGTCAAGATATCATGCAAAATAAAATTATTTTTCATACAACAACTTAATTTTCAACCGATCGTTCCTATGGCAGCTATATGATATAGTGGTCCGATATTAATAGGTTTTAGCATATATATGAGGAGTACAGTAAGACTAATCAATGCCAAGTTTGGTCAAGATATATTGATAAAAAAACATTTTTTTTCATACAACAACTTAATTTTCGGACGATCGTTCCAATGACAGCAATATGATATAGTGGTCCGATCTTAATAGGATTTTGCATATATATGAGGAGCATAGTAAAACTAATAATTGGCGAGTTTGGTCAAGATATCTTGAAAAATAAAATATATGAGGAGCATAGAAAAACTAATATATGCCGAATTTGGTCAAAATATCTTGATAAAAAAAATGTTTTTCAAACAACAACTTTATTTTCGGCCGATCGTTCCAATGACAGCTATATGATATAGTGGCCCGATCTTAATAGGATTTTGAATATAAATAATGAGCATAGTAAAACTAATAATTGGCGAGTTTGGTCAAGATATCTTGATAAAAAACATTTTTTTCATACAACACCTTAATTTTCGACCGATCGTTCCTATGGCAGCTATATGATATTAATAGATTTTGCATATATATGAGGAGCATAGTAAATAAATGCCGAGTTTCGGCAATATATCTTGATAAACAAAAATGTTCTTCATACAACAACTTAATTTTCGACAGATCGTTCCAATGGAAACTATTTGATTTAGTTGTCCGATCTTAATAGGATTTTGCATATATATGAGGAGCATAGTAAAACTTATTATTGGCGAGTTTGGTCAAGATATCTTGATAAAAAACATTTTTTTCATACAACACCTTAATTTTCGACCGATCGTTCCTATGGCAGCTATATGATATTAATAGGATTTTGCATATATATGAGGAGCATAGTAAAACTTATTATTGGCGAGTTTGGTCAAGATATCTTGATAAAAAACATTTTTTTCATACAACACCTTAATTTTCGACCGATCGTTCCTATGGCAGCTATATGATATTAATAGGATTTTGCATATATATGAGGAGCATAGTAAATAAATGCCGAGTTTCGGCAATATATCTTGATAAACAAAAATGTTCTTCATACAACAACTTAATTTTCGACAGATCGTTCCAATGGAAGCTATTTGATTTAGTGGTCCGATCTTAATAGGATTTTGCATATATATGAGAAGCATAGTAAAACTATTAAATGCCGAGGTTGGTCAAGATATCTTGATAACAAAAATGTTTTTCATACAACAACTAAATTTTCGGCCGATCGTTCCTATGGCAGCTATATGATATGGTGGTCCGATCTTTATTGGATTTTGCATATATACGAGGGGCATAGTACAACTAATTATTGGCGAGATTGGTCAAGATATCTTGAAAAAAAAAATTATTTTTCTTACAACAACTTAATTTTCGACCGATCGTTCCTATGGCAGCTATATGATATAGTGCTCCGATCTTAATAGGTTTTAGCATATATATGAGGAGCATAGTAAAACTAATAAATGCCAAGATTGGTCAAGATATCTTGATAAAAAAACATTTTTTTCATACAACACCTTAATTTTCGGCCGATCGTTCCTATTGCATCTATATGATATGGTGGTCCGATCTTTATTGGATTTTGCATATATACGAGGAGCATAGTAAAACTAATTATTGGCGAGTTCGGTCAAGATATCTTGAAAAATAAAATTATTTTACATACAACTTAATTTTCGACAGATTGTTCCAATGGAAGCTATTTGATTTAGTGGTCCGATCTTAATAGGATTTTGCATATATATGAGAAGCATAGTAAAACTAATAAATGCCGAGGTTGGTCAAGATATCTTGATAACAAAAATGTTTTTCATACAACAACTTAATTTTTGACCGATCGTTCCTATGGCAGCTATATGATATGGTGGTCCGATCTTTATTGGATTTTGCATATATACGAGGGGCATAGTAAAACTAATTATTGGCGAGATTGGTGAAGATATCTTGAATAATAAAATTATTTTGCATACAAAAAATTAATTTTCGGCCGATCGTTCTAATGGCAGCTATTTGATATAGTGGTCCGATCTTAATAGGATTTTGAAAAGCATAGTAAAACTAATAAATGCCGAGGTTGGTCAAGATATCTTGATAACAAAAATGTTTTTCACACAGCAACTTAATTTTTGACCTGTCGTTCCTATGGCAACTATATGATATGGTAGTCCGATATTTATTAGATTTTGCATATATACGAGGAGCATAGTAAAACTAATTATTGGCGAGTTTGGTCAAGATATCTTGAAAAATAAAATTATTTTACATATAACTTAATATTCGACCGATCGTTCCTATGGCAGCTATATGATATAGTGGTCCGATCTTAATAGGATTTTGCATATATATAAGGAGCATAGTAAAACTAATAAGTGACAAGTTTGGTCAAGATATCTTGATAAAAAAGCATGTATTTTCATACAACAACTTAATTTACGACCGATCGTTCCTATGGCAGCTATATGATATGGTAACCCGATCTTTATTGAATTTTGCATATATACGAGGAGCATAGTAAAACTAATTATTAGCGAGTTTGGTCAAGATATCATGCAAAATAAAATTAATTTTCATACAACAACTTAATTTTCAACCGATCGTACCTATTGCAGCTATTTGATATAGTGGTCCGATCTTAATAGGTTTTAGCATATATATGAGGAGTATGGTAAAATTAATAAGTGCCAAGTTTGGTCCAAATATCTTGATAAACAAACATTTATTTGCATACAACAACTTAATTTACGACCGATCGTTCCTATGGCAGCTATATGATATGGTAACCTGCTCTTTATTGAATTTCGCATATATACGAGAGGCATAGTAAAACTAATTATTGACGAGATTGGTCAAGATATCATGATAAAAAAAATGTTTTTCATACAACAACTTAATTTTCAACCGATCGTTCCTATGGCAGCTTTTTGATATAGTGGTCCGATCTTAATAGGATTTTGCATATATATGAGGAGCATAGTAAAACTAATTATTGGCGAGATTGGTCAAGATATCATGCAAAATAAAATTATTTTTCATACAACAACTTAATTTTCAACCGATCGTTCCTATGGCAGCTATATGATATAGTGGTCTGATCTTAATAGGTTTTAGCATATATATGAGGAGTACAGTAAGACTAATAAATGCCAAGTTTGGTCAAGATATATTGATAAAAAAACATATTTTTTCATACAACAACTTAATTTTCGGACGATCATTCCAATGACAGCAATATGATATAGAGGTCCGATCTTAATAGGATTTTGCATAAATATGAGGAGCATAGTAAAACTAATTATTGGCGAGATGGTCAAGATATCTTGAAAAATAAAATTATTTTTCATACAACTTAATTTTCGACGGATCGTTCCTATGGCAGCAATACGATATAGAGGTCCGGTCTTAATAGGATTTTGCAAATATATGAGGAGCATAGCAAAACTATCGTTCCTATGGCAGCTATATGATATAGTGGTCCGATCTTAATAGGATTTGGCATATATATGAGGAGCATAGTAAAACTAATTATTGGCGAGATTGGTCAAGATATCATGCAAAATAAAATTATACAACAACTTAATTTTCAACCGATCGTTCCTATGGCAGTTATCTGATATATTGGTCCGATCTTAATAGGATTTTGCATATATATGAGGAGCATAGTAAAACTAATTATTGGCGAGTTTGGTCAAGATATTTTGACAAAAAAAAATGTTTTTCATACAACAACTTTATTTTCGGCCGATCGTTCCAATAACAGCTATATGATATGGTGGTCCGATCTTAATTGCATATATATAAGGAGCATGGTGAAACTAATAAATGCCGAGGTTAGTCAAGATATCTGTTATTAATAGGATTTTGCATATATATGAGGAGCATAGTAAATAAATGCCGAGCTTCGGCAATATATCTTGATACACAAAAATGTTCTTCATACAACAACTTAATTTGCGAACGATCGTTCATATGGCAGCTATATGATATAGTGGTCCGATCTTAATAGGATTAAGCAAATACATGAGGAGCATAGAAAAACTAATAAATGCCGAGTTTGGTCAAGATATCTTGATAAAAAAAATGTTTTTCATACAACAACTTAATTTTCGACAGATCGTTCCAATGGCAGCTATTTGATTTAGTGGTCCGATCTTAATAGGATTTTGCAAAATATGATTAGCATAGAAAAACTAATAAATGCCGAGTTTGGTCAAGATATCTTGAAAAATAAAATTATTTTTCGTACAACTTAATTTTCGACCGATCGTTCCAATGACACCCATTGGATATAGTGGTCCGATCTTAATAGGATTTTGCACATATATGAGAAGTATAGTAAAACTAATAAATGCCGAGGTTGGTCAAGATATCTTGATAAACAAAAATGTTTATCATACAACAACTAAATTTTCGGCCGATCGTTCCTATGGCAGCTATTTGATATAGTGCATTATATGAGGAGCATAGTAAAACTAATTATTGGCGAGTTTCGTCCAGATATCTTGAAAAATAAAATTATTTTTCTTACAACAACTTAATTTTTAACCGATCGTTCCTATGGCAGCTATATGATATAGTGGTCCGATCTTAATAGGTTTTAGCATATATATGAGGAGCATAGTAAAACTAATAAATGCCAAGTTTGGTCAAGATATCTTAATAAAAAAACAATATTTTCATACAACACCTTAATTTTCGACCGATGGTTCCAATGACAGCTATATGATTTGGTGGTCCGATCTTAATTGCATATATATAAGGAGCATGGTAAAACTAATAACTGCCGAGGTTAGTCAAGATATCTTGATAAAAAAAATGTTTTTCATACAACAACTTAATTTTCGACCGATCGTTCCAATGGCAGCTATTTGATATAGTGGGCCGATCTTAATAGGATTTTGCACATATATGAGAAGTATAGTAAAACTAATAAATGCCGAGGTTAATCAAGATATCTTGATAAAAAAAAATGTTTTTCATACAACAACTTAATTTTTGAACGATCGCTATGGCAGCTATATGATATAGTGGTCCGATCTTAATAGGATTTTGCAAATATATGAGGAGCATAGGAAAACTAATAACTGCCGAGGTTAGTCAAGATATATTGATAAAAAAAATGTTTTTCATACAACAACTTAATTTTCGACCGATCGTTCCAATGGCAGCTATTTGATATAGTGGGCCGATCTTAATAGGATTTTGCATATATATGAGCAGTATAGTAAAACTAATAAATGCCGAGGTTGGTCAAGATATCTTGATAAACAAAAATGTTTATCACACAACAACTAAATTTTCGGCCGATCGTTCCTATGGCAGCTATTTGATATAGTGGTCCGATCTTAATAGGATTTTGCATATATATGAGGAGCATAGTAAAACTAATTATTGGCGAGTTTGGTCAAGATATCTTGAAAAATAAAATTATTTTTCTTACAACAACTTAATTTATAACCGATCGTTCCTATGGCAGCTATATGATATAGGGGTCCGATCTTAATAGGATTTTGCTTATATATGGGGAGCATAGTAAAACTAATAAATGCCGAGGTTGGTCAAGATATCTTGATAAAAAAATATGTTTTTCATACAACAACTTAATTTGCGGCCGATCGTTCCAATGACACCTATTGGATATAGTGGTCCGATCTTAATAGGATTTAGCATATATACGAGGAGCATAGTAAAACTAATAAATGCCGAGGTTGGACAAGATATCTAGATAACAAAAATTTTCTTCATACAACAGCTTAATTTTTGACCGATCGTTCCTATGGCAGTTATATGATATGGTAGTCCGATCTTAATAGGATTTTGCATATATACGAGGGGCATAGTAAAACTAATTATTGGCGAGATTGATCAAGATATCTTGAAAAAAAAAATTATTTTCCTTACAACAACTTAATTTATGACCGATCGTTCCTATGGCAGCTATATGATATAGTGATCCGATCTTAATAAGATTATGCAAATATATGAGGAGCATAGAATAACTAATATATGCCGAATTCGGTTAAAACATATTGATAGAAAAAATGTTTTTCATACAACAACTTAATTTATGACCAATCGTTCCTATGGCAGCTATATGATATAGTGGTCCGATCTTAATAGGATTTAGCATATATACGAGGAGCATAGTAAAACTAATAAATGCCGAGTTTGGTCAAGATATCCAATGACAGCTATATGATATGGTGGTCCGATCTTAATTGCATATATATAAGGAGCATGGTAAAACTAATAAATGCAGAGGTTAGTCAAGATATCTGGATAAAAAAAATGTTTTTCATACAACAACTTAATTTTTGACCGATCGCTATGGCAGCTATATGATATGGTGGTCCGATCTTAATAAGATTTTTCAAATATATGAGGAGCATAGAGCAACTAATATATGCCGAATTTGGTCAAAATATCTTGATAAAAAAAATGTTTTTCATACAACTTTATTTTCGGCCGATCGTTCCAATGAAAGCTATATGATATAGTGGTCCGATATTAATAGGTTTTAGCATATATATGAGGAGTACAGTAAGACTAATCAATGCCAAGTTTGGTCAAGATATATTGATAAAAAAACATTTTTTTTCATACAACAACTTAATTTTCGGACGATCGTTCCAATGACAGCAATATGATATAGTGGTCCGATCTTAATAGGATTTTGCATATATATGAGGAGCATAGTAAAACTAATAATTGGCGAGTTTGGTCAAGATATCTTGAAAAATAAAATATATGAGGAGCATAGAAAAACTAATATATGCCGAATTTGGTCAAAATATCTTGATAAAAAAAATGTTTTTCAAACAACAACTTTATTTTCGGCCGATCGTTCCAATGACAGCTATATGATATAGTGGCCCGATCTTAATAGGATTTTGCATATAAATAATGAGCATAGTATAACTAATTATTGGCGATTTTGGTCAAGATATCTTGATAAAAACATTTTTTTTATACAACACCTTAATTTAAGACCGATCGTTCCTATGGCAGCTATATAATATTAATAGGATTTTGCATATATATGTGGAGCATAGTAAAACTAATAAATGCCAAGTTTCGGCAATATATCTTGATAAACAAAAAATGTTCTTCATACAACAACTTAATTTGCGAACGATCGTTCCTATGGCAGTTATATGATATGGTAGTCCGATCTTAATTGGATTTTGCATATATACGAGGGGCATAGTAAAACTAATTATTGGCGAAATTGGTCGAGATATCTTGAAAAAAAAATTATTTGTCTTACAACAACTTAATTTTCGACCGATCGTTCCTATGGCAGCTATATGATATAGTGGTCCGATCTTAATAGGATTTTGCATATATATGGGGAGCACAGTAAAACTAATAAATGCCAAGGTTGGTCAAGATATCTTGATAAAAAAATATGTTTTTCATACAACAACTTAATTTTCGGCCGATCGTTCCAATGACACCCATTGGATATAGGGGTCCGATCTTAATAGGATTTTGCACATATATGAGAAGTATAGTAAAACTAATAAATGCCGAGGTTGGTCAAGATATCTTGATAAACAAAAATGTTTTTCATACAACAACTAAATTTTCGGCCGATCCTTCCTATGGCAGCTATTTGATATAGTGGTCCGATCTTAATAGGATTTTGCATATATATGAGGAGCATAGTAAAACTAATTATTGGCGAGTTTGGACAAGATATCTTGAAAAATAAAATTATTTTTCTTACAACAACTTAATTTATAACCGATCGTTCCTATGGCAGCTATATGATATAGTGGTCCGATCTTAATAGGATTTTGCAAATATTTGAGGAGCATAGGAAAACTAATAACTGCCGAGGTTAGTTAAGATATCTTTATAAAAAAAATGTTTTTCATACAACAACTTAATTTTCGGCCGATCGTTCCAATGACACCTATTGGATATAGAGTTCCGATCTTAATAGGATTTAGCATATATACGAGGAGCATAGTAAAACTAATAAATGCCAAGTTTGGTCAAGATATCTTGATAAAAAATAATATTTTCATACAACACCTTAATTTTCGACCGATGGTTCCTATGGCAGCTATATGATATGGTGGTCCGATCTTAATAGGATTTTGCAAATATATGAGGAGCATAGGAAAACTAATAACTGCCGAGGTTAGTCAAGATATCTTGATAAAAAAAATGTTTTTCATACAACAACTTAATTTTCGACCGATCGTTCCAATGGCAGCTATTTGATATAGTGGGCCGATCTTAATAGGATCTTGCATATATATGAGCAGTATAGTAAAACTAATAAATGCCGAGGTTGGTCAAGATATCTTGATAAACAAAAATGTTTATCACACAACAACTAAATTTTCGGCCGATCGTTCCTATGGCAGCTATTTGATATAGTGGTCCGATCTTAATAGGACTAATAAATGCCGAGGTTGGTCAAGATATCTTGATAAACAAAAATGTTTATCACACAACAACTAAATTTTCGGCCGATCGTTCCTATGGCAGCTATTTGATATAGTGGTCCGATCTTAATAGGATTTTGCATATATGAGGAGCATAGTAAAACTAATTATTGGCGAGTTTGGTCAAGATATCTTGAAAAAAAAAATTATTTTTCTTACAACAACTTAATTTATGACCGATCGTTCCTATGGCAGCTATATGATATAGTGATCCGATCTTAATAAGATTATGCAAATATATGAGGAGCATAGAATAACTAATATATGCCGAATTCGGTTAAAACATATTGATAGAAAAAATGTTTTTCATACAACAACTTAATTTATGACCAATCGTTCCTATGGGAGCTATATGATATAGTTGTCCGATCTTAATAGGATTTAGCATATATACGAGGAGCATAGTAAAACTAATAAATGCCGAGTTTGGTCAAGATATCCAATGACAGCTATATGATATGGTGGTCCGATCTTAATTGCATATATATAAGGAGCATGGTAAAACTAATAAATGCAGAGGTTAGTCAAGATATCTGGATAAAAAAAAATGTTTTTCATACAACAACTTAATTTTTGACCGATCGCTATGGCAGCTATATGATATGGTGGTCCGATCTTAATAAGATTTTTCAAATATATGAGGAGCATAGAGCAACTAATATATGCCGAATTTGGTCAAAATATCTTGATAAAAAAAATGTTTTTCATACAACTTTATTTTCGGCCGATCGTTCCAATGAAAGCTATATGATATAGTGGGCCGATCTTAATAGGATTTTGCACATATATGAGAAGTATAGTAAAACTAATAAATGCCGAGGTTAATCAAGATATCTTGATAAACAAAAATGTTTTTCATACAACAACTTAATTTTTGAACGATCGCTATGGCAGCTATATGATATAGTGGTCCGATCTTAATAGGATTTTGCAAATATATGAGGAGCATAGGAAAACTAATAACTGCCGAGGTTAGTCAAGATATATTGATAATAAAATTATTTTTCTTACAACAACTTAATTTTTAACCGATCGTTCCTATGGCAGCTATATGATATAGTGGTCCGATCTTAATAGGTTTTAGCATATATATGAGGAGCATAGTAAAACTAATAAATGCCAAGTTTGGTCAAGATATCTTAATAAAAAAACAATATTTTCATACAACACCTTAATTTTCGACCGATGGTTCCAATGACAGCTATATGATATGGTGGTCCGATCTTAATTGCATATATATAAGGAGCATGGTAAAACTAATAACTGCCGAGGTTAGTCAAGATATCTTGATAAAAAAAATGTTTTTCATACAACAACTTAATTTTCGACCGATCGTTCCAATGGCAGCTATTTGATATAGTGGGCCGATCTTAATAGGATTTTGCACATATATGAGAAGTATAGTAAAACTAATAAATGCCGAGGTTAATCAAGATATCTTGATAAAAAAAAATGTTTTTCATACAACAACTTAATTTTTGAACGATCGCTATGGCAGCTATATGATATAGTGGTCCGATCTTAATAGGATTTTGCAAATATATGAGGAGCATAGGAAAACTAATAACTGCCGAGGTAAGTCAAGATATATTGATAAAAAAAATGTTTTTCATACAACAACTTAATTTTCGACCGATCGTTCCAATGGCAGCTATTTGATATAGTGGGCCGATCTTAATAGGATTTTGCATATATATGAGCAGTATAGTAAAACTAATAAATGCCGAGGTTGGTCAAGATATCTTGATAAATAAAATTATTTTTCTTACAACAACTTAATTTATAACCGATCGTTCCTATGGCAGCTATATGATATGGTGGTCCGATCTTAATTGCATATATATAAGGAGCATGGTAAAACTAATAACTGCCGAGGTTAGTCAAGATATCTTGATAAAAAAAATGTTTTTCATACAACAACTTAATTTTCGACCGATCGTTCCAATGGCAGCTATTTGATATAGTGGGCCGATCTTAATAGGATTTTGCACATATATGAGAAGTATAGTAAAACTAATAAATGCCGAGGTTAATCAAGATATCTTGAAAAATAAAATTATTTTTCTTACAACAACTTAATTTATAACCGATCGTTCCTATGGCAGCTATATGATATAGGGGTACGATCTTAATAGGATTTTGCTTATATATGGGGAGCATAGTAAAACTAATAAATGCCGAGGTTGGTCAAGATATCTTGATAAAAAAAATATGTTTTCATACAACAACTTAATTTGCGGCCGATCGTTCCAATGACACCTATTGGATATAGTGGTCCGATCTTAATAGGATTTAGCATATATACGAGGAGCATAGTAAAACTAATAAATGCCGAGGTTGGACAAGATATCTAGATAACAAAAATTTTCTTCATACAACAGCTTAATTTTTGACCGATCGTTCCTATGGCAGTTATATGATATGGTAGTCCGATCTTAATAGGATTTTGCATATATACGAGGGGCATAGTAAAACTAATTATTGGCGAGATTGATCAAGATATCTTGAAAAAAAAAATTATTTTCCTTACAACAACTTAATTTATGACCGATCGTTCCTATGGCAGCTATATGATATAGTGATCCGATCTTAATAAGATTATGCAAATATATGAGGAGCATAGAATAACTAATATATGCCGAATTCGGTTAAAACATATTGATAGAAAAATGTTTTTCATACAACAACTTAATTTATGACCAATCGTTCCTATGGCAGCTATATGATATAGTGGTCCGATCTTAATAGGATTTAGCATATATACGAGGAGCATAGTAAAACTAATAAATGCCGAGTTTGGTCAAGATATCCAATGACAGCTATATGATATGGTGGTCCGATCTTAATTGCATATATATAAGGAGCATGGTAAAACTAATAAATGCAGAGGTTAGTCAAGATATCTGGATAAAAAAAATGTTTTTCATACAACAACTTAATTTTTGACCGATCGCTATGGCAGCTATATGATATGGTGGTCCGATCTTAATAAGATTTTTCAAATATATGAGGAGCATAGAGCAACTAATATATGCCGAATTTGGTCAAAATATCTTGATAAAAAAAATGTTTTTCATACAACTTTATTTTCGGCCGATCGTTCCAATGAAAGCTATATGATATAGTGGCCCGATCTTAATAGGATTTTGCATATAAATAATGAGCATAGTATAACTAATTATTGGCGAGTTTGGTCAAGATATCTTGATAAAAAACATTTTTTTTATACAACACCTTAATTTAAGACCGATCGTTCCTATGGCAGCTATATAATATTAATAGGATTTTGCATATATATGTGGAGCATAGTAAAACTAATAAATGCCAAGTTTCGGCAATATATCTTGATAAACAAAAATGTTCTTCATACAACAACTTAATTTGCGAACGATCGTTCCTATGGCAGTTATATGATATGGTAGTCCGATCTTAATTGGATTTTGCATATATACGAGGGGCATAGTAAAACTAATTATTGGCGAAATTGGTCGAGATATCTTGAAAAAAAAATTATTTGTCTTACAACAACTTAATTTTCGACCGATCGTTCCTATGGCAGCTATATGATATAGTGGTCCGATCTTAATAGGATTTTGCATATATATGGGGAGCACAGTAAAACTAATAAATGCCAAGGTTGGTCAAGATATCTTGATAAAAAATATGTTTTTCATACAACAACTTAATTTTCGGCCGATCGTTCCAATGACACCCATTGGATATAGGGGTCCGATCTTAATAGGATTTTGCACATATATGAGAAGTATAGTAAAACTAATAAATGCCGAGGTTGGTCAAGATATCTTGATAAACAAAAATGTTTTTCATACAACAACTAAATTTTCGGCCGATCGTTCCTATGGCAGCTATTTGATATAGTGATCCGATCTTAATAGGATTTTGCATATATATGAGGAGCATAGTAAAACTAATTATTGGCGAGTTTGGACAAGATATCTTGAAAAATAAAATTATTTTTCTTACAACAACTTAATTTATAACCGATCGTTCCTATGGCAGCTATATGATATAGTGGTCCGATCTTAATAGGATTTTGCAAATATTTGAGGAGCATAGGAAAACTAATAACTGCCGAGGTTAGTTAAGATATCTTTATAAAAAAAATGTTTTTCATACAACAACTTAATTTTCGGCCGATCGTTCCAATGACACCTATTGGATATAGAGTTCCGATCTTAATAGGATTTAGCATATATACGAGGAGCATAGTAAAACTAATAAATGCCAAGTTTGGTCAAGATATCTTGATAAAAAAATAATATTTTCATACAACACCTTAATTTTCGACCGATGGTTCCTATGGCAGCTATATGATATGGTGGTCCGATCTTAATAGGATTTTGCAAATATATGAGGAGCATAGGAAAACTAATAACTGCCGAGGTTAGTCAAGATATCTTGATAAAAAAAATGTTTTTCATACAACAAGTTAATTTTCGACCGATCGTTCCAATGGCAGCTATTTGATATAGTGGGCCGATCTTAATAGGATTTTGCATATATATGAGCAGTATAGTAAAACTAATAAATGCCGAGGTTGGTCAAGATATCTTGATAAACAAAAATGTTTATCACACAACAACTAAATTTTCGGCCGATCGTTCCTATGGCAGCTATTTGATATAGTGGTCCGATCTTAATAGGACTAATAAATGCCGAGGTTGGTCAAGATATCTTGATAAACAAAAATGTTTATCACACAACAACTAAATTTTCGGCCGATCGTTCCTATGGCAGCTATTTGATATAGTGGTCCGATCTTAATAGGATTTTGCATATATATGAGGAGCATAGTAAAACTAATTATTGGCGAGTTTAATCAAGATATCTTGAAAAAAAAATTATTTTTCTTACAACAACTTAATTTATGACCGATCGTTCCTATGGCAGCTATATGATATAGTGATCCGATCTTAATAAGATTATGCAAATATATGAGGAGCATAGAATAACTAATATATGCCGAATTCGGTTAAAACATATTGATAGAAAAAATGTTTTTCATACAACAACTTAATTTATGACCAATCGTTCCTATGGGAGCTATATGATATAGTTGTCCGATCTTAATAGGATTTAGCATATATACGAGGAGCATAGTAAAACTAATAAATGCCGAGTTTGGTCAAGATATCCAATGACAGCTATATGATATGGTGGTCCGATCTTAATTGCATATATATAAGGAGCATGGTAAAACTAATAAATGCAGAGGTTAGTCAAGATATCTGGATAAAAAAAAATGTTTTTCATACAACAACTTAATTTTTGACCGATCGCTATGGCAGCTATATGATATGGTGGTCCGATCTTAATAAGATTTTTCAAATATATGAGGAGCATAGAGCAACTAATATATGCCGAATTTGGTCAAAATATCTTGATAAAAAAAATGTTTTTCATACAACTTTATTTTCGGCCGATCGTTCCAATGAAAGCTATATGATATAGTGGCCCGATCTTAATAGGATTTTGCATATAAATAATGAGCATAGTATAACTAATTATTGGCGAGTTTGGTCAAGATATCTTGATACAAAACATTTTTTTTATACAACACCTTAATTTTCGACCGATCGTTCCTATGGCAGCTATATAATATTAATAGGATTTTGCATATATATGAGGAGCATAGTAAAACTAATAAATGCCAAGTTTCGGCAATATATCTTGATAAACAAAAATGTTCTTCATACAACAACTTAATTTGCGAACGATCGTTCCTATGGCAGTTATATGATATGGTAGTCCGATCTTAATTGGATTTTGCATATATACGAGGGGCATAGTAAAACTAATTATTGGCGAAATTGGTCGAGATATCTTGAAAAAAAAAATTATTTTTCATACAACAACTTAATTTTTGACCAATCGTTCCTATGGCAGCTATATGATATAGTGGTCCGATCTTAATAGGATTTCGCATGTATATGAGGAGCATATAAAATTATTTTTCATACAACAACTTAATTTTTGACCTATCGTTCCCATGGCAGCTTTTTGATATAGTGGATCTTAATAGGATTTTGCATATATATGAGGAGCATAGTAAAACTAATATATGCCGAATTTGGTCAAAATATTTTGATAAAAAAAATGCTTTTCATTCAACAACTTAATTTTCGACCGATCGTTCCTATGGCAGCTATATGATATAGTGGTCCGATCTTAATAGGATTTTGCATATATATGGGGAGCATAATAAAACTAATAAATGCCGAGGTTGGTCAAGATATCTTGATAAAAAAATATGTTTTTCATACAATATCTTGACAAATAAAATTATTTTTCTTACAACAACTTAATATTTAACCGATCGTTCCTATGGCAGCTATATGATATAGTGGTCCGATCTTAATAGGATTTTGCTTATATATGGGGAGCATAGTAAAACTAGTAAATGCCGAGGTTGGTCAAGATATCTTGATAAAAAAATATGTTTTTCATACAACAACTTAATATTCGGCCGATCGTTCCAATGACACCTATTGGATATAGTGGTCCGATCTTAATAGGATTTAGCATATATACGAGGAGCATAGTAAAACTAATAAATGCCAAGTTTGGTCAAGATATCTTGATAAAAAAATAATATTTTCATACAACACCTTAATTTTCGACCGATGGTTCCTATGGCAGCTATATGATATGGTGGTCCGATCTTAATAGGATTTTGCAAATATATGAGGAGCATAGGAAAACTAATAACTGCCGAGGTTAGTCAAGATATCTTGATAAAAAAAATGTTTTTCATACAACAACTTAATTTTCGACCGATCGTTCCAATGGCAGCTATTTGATATAGTGGTCCGATCGTAAAAGAATTTTGCATATATATGAGAAGCATAGTAAAACTAATAAATGCCGAGGTTGGTCAAGATATCTTGAAAACAAAAATTTTTTTCATACAACAACTTAATTTTTGACCGATCGTTTCTATGGCAGTTATATGATATGGTAGTCCGATCTTAATTGGATTTTGCATATATACGAGGGGCATAGTAAAACTAATTATTGGCGAGATTGATCAAGATATCTTGAAAAAAAAAATTATTTTTCTTACAACAACTTAATTTATGACCGATCGTTCCTATGGCAGCTATATGATATAGTGATCCGATCTTAATAAGATTATGCAAATATATGAGGAGCATAGAATAACTAATATATGCCGAATTCGGTTAAAACATATTGATAGAAAAAATGTTTTTCATACAACAACTTAATTTATGACCAATCGTTCCTATGGCAGCTATATGATATAGTGGTCCAATCCTAAAAGGATTTTGCATATATATGGGGAGCATAGAAAAACTAATAAATGCCGAGCATAGAATTACTAATATATGCCGAATTCGGTCAAAACATATTTATTTTTTTTTTTTTTTTTTTATTTCTATTAAGTGTAGAACCTGTACAAACATAATTTAGTACCTTAAGGCGCTTGTCCAAGGTGATGCAGAGATACTTGGCTTGTGAAGGCTACTCCCTCTAGCTGGATTGGAGGGGTATGCATCAGCCTTTTGAGAGTGAAGCATGGGTTTATTGTTTTGAGTGGGTTAACCTTCAAATTCCATCGTTTGCACCAAGCTGCGAGATTATCAAGATATCCCTGTAGTCCATTACTTGCTACTACGCGACTTTTGTAATTATAAATGACTGCGATGTCATCAGCATATGTCGCAATAATTGCCTTAGAGGGAGCTTCCATATGTTGAGAGGTGGGGCTGAGTATATCTGAAGTATACAAGGAGAAGAGCAGCGGACCAAGAACACTGCCCTGCGGCACTCCTGCTCGCATAGTATAAGTGGACGAGTATGTGTCCCTTACCTTGACCTTGAACTCTCGCCCTTCCAGATATGACCTTAAAAGACCATAGTACGGTGCAGGTAAAAGGTTTTTTATTTTGCACAGTAATCCATCGTGCCACACCTTGTCGAACGCTTGTTGAATGTCAATGAAGACAGTGTTGGAGAACTCTAGGTCGTCAAAAGCCTGCATGTAATCCGATTGGCAATAGTCCTCTCCCATAATTTAGACAGGGAGGGTAAGAGACTTATTGGCCGATACGACTCAGGATCAACTTCTGGTTTCCCTGGCTTGTGAATCATCAGAATCGCTGCTAATTTCCATTGCTTTGGGAACACTTGGAGCCTGATAATAGCATTAAAAATTAATACAATATAGAGGAGCGCTCTTGTAGGCAGGGCTTTCAACGTAGCATTACAAATCCTATCGATACCCGGAGTCTTAGACTCTTTCGGCAATAACTGGATCGCTTCAGTTATTTCTTCAATCCTTATAGGATCAATGGGCAGGGACATCTGCAGTGGGGTCTGGAGATTCTGATGGGTCTCCCTAGTCTGCTCTATCGTAGCAAAGTCGTAAGGAGTGAAGCGAGCCTCTAGATGGTATCCGAAAGCATTAGCCTGTTCCCTTTCGTTTTTAGCAAGTTCGCCACCAGGACATCGGACAGGAACCTGTCTAAAGGGTTGTCGTTTAAGCGATTTTGTGCATTTCCATAGAGAGTAGTTCGCATCGACGGTGTAGTCCATGGAAGCCAGTTTTTGCTCGAAGAAATCACTTCTGAGTTCCCTTAAGAGGAGACGTAGCTGTTTTGCTGCTCGATCCCATAAAATTCGGTCCCAAGAATCTTGAGATCGAATTGCCCTTCTTCGGAGGCGCCTCTTTGTTCTAATTAGATCTTTAGCTTCCCTCGTGAGAACAATGCCATAACTAATGCGGCGTGACTCAGGATTGGGTGGGGTTGTGGCAGTAGCAGCTCTATGTATATTTTCTGTTAGAAAATCTACCGCATTCTCAATGTCTTCTCCAGAGTCCAGAGTCGAATTTAATTGAATGGAGCATTCAAGATGTTGTCCGAAAGCCATGATGTCAGTACGGTTGGTGATTAACCGAGGTGGTGGCCTGACATTGGAACCATCTGTTTGCAAATTTTCAACAAGGGCTATATGGTCAGAGTCCAAGTCCCAGCTTTGGCAGATATTTGCTTGAGAATCCAGTACACCATGGTATAATGCGAAATCAATGCAAGTAGGTGTAGTATCCACATATGGATATCTAGTTGGTGATCCTGTTGCAAGAATTTAAGCTCCTCTGGCTGTAATGGATTCGGCTAGTTCCCGGCCCCTGGGTGAATTGTAGGTAAGAGGAGAATATCGACGTTGTTGTTGTGCGCGAAGAGCTCAACTTCTCTGGCTTTTCCTGCAATGCCATTGACATTCCAGATAAGGATCTTGAGTGAATTCATTGTGAGGCTGAGGCGTTTTTATAGAGCTGGCGAGTCGATGTATCCCCAGTCCATTGCTTTATCATGTTGGCCATTTCATGAACCATTTTCTCGAGCCGTTCTAGTCGTTGACTGTTTTGGTTGTTTTGTTGTTGTTGTTCCCGTTGCTGCTCCTGAAGCCATAAGAGGAATTGCTGCTGCTGCTGTATTTGCAGCTGTTGTTGCCATTTCAAAAATTGCTGCTGCTGTTGTTCCAATAGTGACTGAACGTCAACTGGATGCTGCTGCTGCATAATATTTTCTTTTGGTAGTTGCGCTTGAAGATCATGTTGACGGCGCTGGGCAGGTTGGTTGCCGTTTCTTGCTATTGAGGCATAGGACTTGCCTCCATTAATGACGCTTGAATTGCTAGACATTTTTTGTGTTTGTTGCTGTCGAGTTGGTTGTTGCTGCTGCTGTTTTAGTTGCGGTTGTATCTGCTTTGCTTGATTTTTATCCCTGCTGATCTGTCTGGAAGGCAACGTGGAAGACTGTTGCTTCGTTGCAGAGCCCATTGATCGTCTAAGATACTCCTGGCACCATTGGCATCCTTTATAGCTTGCCATATGATTCCCATTACAGTGGATACAGGTAGGCTGTTCCTCTTGGGAACGTGCGCATAGCTTGGTGAGATGATCTTCACCACATCGTGCACAATTGGGATGACGTCGGCAGTATTTGGCTGTGTGACCGTATTCCTGGCATCGTGCGCATTGGGCGATTTCAGATGTTTTGCGCATCCTTTCTATACTCACTTTTTGTCGGCAAAGTGTTTTGATATCATATATTTCACTAATTTTAGCGCATGGCCTAATATTAATGAAGAATATATTGAGCTTTTCGTCTTTGTTAATCCTTGATCTTGGGTTATGTACCTGCAGAGCATCAAATCCATTTCTTTTAAAATTGGAAATAATTTCGTGGCTTAAAGTGCTATGGTGAAGCCCCCTAACTACAATTCTGTAGGTTTTCTCTTCCTTCAATTGGTATGTATGAAACTCAATACCAATACCATCAAAATGCTTAACAATAGCTCTGTAAGTGTCACTGTCTTTGGGAAATATTCTGGCTGTTTCTCCTTGGCTGACTTTGACTGCCACGTTATCTAGGCTAGTGACCTCCATAATGAGTTCAAAGAGATCATTAAGGTCAGCAATACTCACAACTATTTGCGGTGGCTTTGGGGTATTGTTAAGATGATTGTTCGTATTGGGTACGTTGTGTTGTGGGTTATTGGCTGTGTCACTTGCATCAGTGCTATCATTAGTAATATTCTGATGAGCAGCCTCAGAAGCTCTAGTAGGACCTTCATTTGTAACTCTAGAACTTTCGGCAACATGGCTTCCACTGGTAACTTCCATGTCCATATCCATGTCTAGCAAGGCAAACCTGTTGCTAGAGTTTGCCATGCTAGTTGATGCTGAGGGTGAGACCAGCTTCAAATCTTTGTTCGGCCTCGTAACGGTTGCATTGGGAGATAAAGATTTCTTCCTCTTATTTTTCAATTTTTTTTGGTCTGCCACCAATTTTGTAGCAGCTCCACTGAGTGTAGGAGCGGCAATGTCTGAGGAGTGTTGGGTGCCACAAGCTCCATGGTTATCCATGCTTCCGCCAGGGCTCATACTGCTGATTGCAGCAGTTGCCACAGTTGCCGTGGTGTATGTAGGATTACTAGTAGCACTAGTAAATGTTAGTGTTGTGGTTACTGTGCTGATGTTCTGAGTATCAGTACATAGAAGGCGGTTAAAAAACTCTGACCTGATCTCCAATGGTGATTTCCCAGCTACTTGGCGCATTAATTCATAATCAATCTGCTTATTACTAAGCTGAGAGTTAGAAAAAAGGTTATCATCCATTTTAATTTGATTTGTGTTACTTAGCTGATAAGCGCGGCGTTTATTGCCCCTCTTGTGCGGCTGCGCGCAGAGAGAGGGGTAATGTTTTGTCGCACTACACGTGTGTTTTGTTGTTGTCAAACTGCCGACACTGCACGTGGCAGCGTCCGAAATTTACGGTTTGTGCTATTTTAGCACACTTATGTAGGTTGCACGATAGATCAACACTTGCTTTGTCTATGCACGACTTAACCGTTCTCGTTGAGAGTAGATTAGCGGCATTTAATTAAATAAAAACTAATTCACTATGCGAAAAGCACGTTTTTGGCATTCACTTGTCAACGTGGACCAGGGTTGTCTCGTCAAAACATATTGATAGAAAAAATGTTTTTCATACAACAACTTAATTTATGACCGATCGTTCCTATGGCAGCTATATGATATAGTGGTCCAATCCTAATAGGATTTTGCATATATATGAGGAGCATAGAAAAACTAATAAATGCCGAGTTTGGTCAAGATATCTTCATAAAAAAAAAAAGTTTTTCATACAACAACTTAATTTTCGACCGATCGTTCCAATGGCAGCTATCTGATATAGTGGTCCGATCTTAATAGGTTTTAGCATTTATATGAGGAGCATAGTAAAACTAATAAATGCCAAGTTTGGTCAAGATATCTTGATAAAAAAACAATATTTTCATACAACACCTTAATTTTCGACCGATGGTTCCAATGACAGCTATATGATATGGTGGTCCGATCTTAATTGCATATATATAAGGAGCATGGTAAAACTAATAAATGCCGAGGTTAGTCAAGATATCTGGATAAAAAAAAATGTTTTTTATACAACAACTTAATTTTTGAACGATCGCTATGGCAGCTATATGATATAGTGGTCCGATCTTAATAGGATTTTGCAAATATATGAGAAGCATAGTAAAACTAATAAATGCCGAGTTTGGACAAGATATCTTGATAACAAAAATGTTTTTCATACAACAACTTAATTTTTGACCGATCGTTCCTATGTCAGCTATATGATATAGTGGTCCGATCCTAATAGGATTTTGCATATATATGAGAAGCCTAGAACAACTTATAATTGACGACTTTGGTCAAGATATCTTGAAAAAAAAATGTTTTTCATACAGCAACTTAATTTTCGACCGATCGTTCCTATGGCAGCTATCTGATATAGTGGTCCGATCTTAATAGGTTTTAGCATTTATATGAGGAGCATAGTAAAACTAATAAATGCCGAGTTTGGTCAAGATATCTTGATAAAAAAAATTTTTTTCATACAACAACTTAATTTTCGACCGAACGTTCCTTTGGCAGCTGTATGATATAGTGGTCCGATCTTATTATGATTTTGCAAATATATAAGAAGCCTAGAACAACTTATAACTGCCGACTTTGGTCAAGATATCTTGAAAAAAAAATGTTTTTCATACAACATTAATTTATAACCGATCGTTCCTATGGCAGCTATATGATATAGTGGTCCGATCTTAATAAGATTATGCAAATATATGAGGAGCATAGTAATAACTAATAAATGCCGAGATTGGTCAAGATATCTTGATAAAAAAAATGTTTTTCATACAACAACTTAATTTTCGGCCGATCGTTCCTTTGGCAGCTATATGATAGAGTGGTCCGATCTTATTAGGATTTTGCAAATATATGAGGAGCCTAGAACAACTTATAACTGCCGACTTTGGTCAAGATATCTTGAAAAAAATGTTTTTCATACAACAACTTAATTTATAACCGAACGTTCCTATGGCAGCTATATGATATAGTGGTCCGATATTAATAAGATTATGCAAATATATGAGGAGCATAGAAAAACTAATAAATGGCGTGTTTGGTCAAGATATCTTGATAAAAAAATGTTTTTCATACAACGTAATTTATGACCGATCTTCCTAGGATTTTGCATATATATGAGGAGCATATATAAAAAGTAAAACTAATAAATGCGATTTTGGTCAAGATATCTTGAAAAAAAAAATTATTTTTCATACAACAACTTAATTTTTAACCGATCGTTCCTATGGCAACTATATGATATAGTGGTCCGATCTTAATAGGTTTTAGCATTTATATGAGGAGCATAGTAAAACTAATAAATGCCAAGTTTGGTCAAGATATCTTGATAAAAAAAATATGTTTTTCATACAACACCTTAATTTTCGACCGATGGTTCCAATGACAGCTATATGATATGGTGGTCCGATCTTAATGTTTGCATATATATAAGGAGCATGGTAAAACTAATAAATGCCGAGGTTAGTCAAGATATCTTGATAAAAAAAATGTTTTTTATACAACAACTTAATTTTTGGAACGATCGCTATGGCAGCTATATGATATAGTGGTCCGATCTTAATAGGATTTTGCAAATATATGAGAAGCATAGTAAAACTAATAAATGCCGAGGTTGGTCAAGATATCTTGATAAAAAAATTGTTTTTCATACAACAACTTAATTTTCGACCGATGGTTCCAATGGCAGCTATCTGATATAGTGGTCCGATCTTAATAGGATTTTGCAAATATATGAGGAGCCTAGAACAACTAATATATGACGACTTTGGTCAAGATATCTTGAAAAATAAAAATTATTTTTCATAAACAAATCTTAATTTTTAACCGATCGTTCCTATGGCAACTATATGATATAGTGGTCCGATCTTAATAGGTTTTAGCATTTATATGAGGAGCATAGAAAAACTAATAAATGCCGAGTTTGGTCAAGATATCTTGATAAAAAAAAATTTTTTCATACAACAACTTAATTTTCGACCGAACGTTCCTTTGGCAGCTATATGATATAGTGGTCCGATCTTATTATGATTTTGCAAATATATAAGAAGCCTAGAACAACTAATAAATGCCGACTTTGGTCAAGATATCTTGAAAAAAAAATGTTTTTCATACAACTTAATTTATGACCGATCGTTCCTATGGCAGCTATATGATATAGTGATCCGATCTTAATAAGATTATGCAAATATATGAGGAGCATAGAATAACTAATATATGCCGAATTCGGTGAGAATATATTGATAGAAAAAATGTTTTTCATACAACAACTTAATTTTCGACCGAACGTTCCTTTGGCAGCTATATGATATAGTGGTCCGATCTTATTATGATTTTGCAAATATATGAGAAGCCTAGAACAACTTATAACTGCCGACTTTGGTCAAGATATCTTGAAAAAAAATGTTTTTCATACAACTTAATTTATAACCGATCGTTCCTATGGCAGCTATATGATATAGTGATCCGATATTAATAAGATTATGCAAATATATGAGGAACTAATAAATGGCGTGTTTGGTCAAGATATCTTGATAAAAAAAATGTTTTTCATACAACGTAATTTATGACCGATCTTAATAGGATTTTGCATATATATGAGGAGCATAGTAAAAATAATTATATGCGATTTTGGTCAAGATATCTTGAAAAATAAAATTATTTTTCATACAACAACTTAATTTTTAACCGATCGTTCCTATGGCAACTATATGATATAGTGGTCCGATCTTAATAGGTTTTAGCATTTATATGAGGAGCATAGTAAAACTAATAAATGCCAAGTTTGGTCAAGATATCGTGATAAAAAAACAATATTTTCATACAACACCTTAATTTTCGACCGATGGTTCCAATGACAGCTATATGATATGGTGGTCCGATCTTAATTGCATATATATAAGGAGCATGGTAAAACTAATAAATGCCGAGGTTAGTCAAGATATCTGGATAAAAAAAATGTTTCTTATACAACAACTTAATTTTGAACGATCGCTATGGCAGCTATATGATATAGTGGTCCGATCTTAATAGGATTTTGCAAATATATGGGAAGCATAGTAAAACTAATAAATGACGAGGTTGGTCAAGATATCTTGATAACAAAAATGTTTTTCATACAACAACTTAATTTTCGACCGATGGTTCCAATGACAGCTATCTGATATAGTGGTCCGATCTTAATAGGATTTTGCATATATATGAGAAGCCTAGAACAACTTATAATTGACGACTTTGGTCAAGATATCTTGAAAAATAAAATTATTTTTCATACAACAACTTAATTTTTAACCGATCGTTCCTATGGCAACTATATGATATAGTGGTCCGATCTTAATAGGTTTTAGCATTTATATGAGGAGCGTAGAATAACTAATATATGCCGAGTTTGGTCAAGATATCTTGATAAAAAAAAATTTTTTCATACAACAACTTAATTTTCGACCGAACGTTCCTTTGGCAGCTGTATGATATAGTGGTCCGATCTTATTATGATTTTGCAAATATATAAGAAGCCTAGAACAACTTATAACTGCCGACTTTGGTCAAGATATCTTGAAAAAAAAAATGTTTTTCATACAACTTAATTTATAACCGATCGTTCCTATGGCAGCTATATGATATAGTGATCCGATCTTAATAAGATTATGCAAATATATGAGGAGCGTAGAATAACTAATATATGCCGAAATTGGTGAGAATATATTGATAGAAAAAATGTTTTTCATACAACAACTTAATTTTCGTCCGAACGTTCCTTTGGCAGCTATATGATAGAGTGGTCCGATCTTATTATGATTTTGCAAATATATGAGAAGCCTAGAACAACTTATAACTGCCGACTTTGGTCAAGATATCTTGAAAAAAAAAATGTTTTTCATACAACTTAATTTATAACCGATCGTTCCTATGGCAGCTATATGATATAGTGATCCGATATTAATAAGATTATGCAAATATATGAGGAACTAATAAATGGCGTGTTTGGTCAAGATATCTTGATAAAAAAAATGTTTTTCATACAACGTAATTTATGACCGATCTTAATAGGATTTTGCATATATATGAGGAGCATAGTAAAAATAATTATATGCGATTTTGGTCAAGATATCTTGAAAAATAAAATTATTTTTCATACAGCAACTTAATTTATGACCGATCTTTCCTATGGCAGCTATATGATATAGTGATCCGATCTTAATAAGATTATGCAAATATATGAGGAGCGTAGAATAACTAATATATGCCGAAATTGGTGAGAATATATTGATAGAAAAAATGTTTTTCATACAACAACTTAATTTTCGTCCGAACGTTCCTTTGGCAGCTATATGATAGAGTGGTCCGATCTTATTATGATTTTGCAAATATATGAGAAGCCTAGAACAACTTATAACTGCCGACTTTGGTCAAGATATCTTGAAAAAAAATGTTTTTCATACAACTTAATTTATAACCGATCGTTCCTATGGCAGCTATATGATATAGTGATCCGATATTAATAAGATTATGCAAATATATGAGGAGCATAGAAAAACAAATAAATGGCGTGTTTGGTCAAGATATCTTGATAAAAAAAATGTTTTTCATACAACGTAATTTATGACCGATCTTAATAGGATTTGGCATATATATGAGGAGCATAGTAAAAATAATTATATGCGATTTTGGTCAAGATATCTTGAAAAATAAAATTATTTTTCATACAACAACTTAATTTTTAACCGATCGTTCCTATGGCAACTATATGATATAGTGGTCCGATCTTAATAGGTTTTAGCATTTATATGAGGAGCATAGTAAAACTAATAAATGCCAAGTTTGGTCAAGATATCTTGATAAAAAAACAATATTTTCATACAACACCTTAATTTTCGACCGATGGTTCCTATGGCAGCTATATGATATGGTGGTCCGATCTTAATAGGATTTTGCATATATATGAGGAGCATAGTAAATAAATGCCGAGTTTCGGCAATATATCTTGATAAACAAAAATGTTTATCATACAACAACTTAATTTTCGTCCGATCGTTCCAATGGCAGCTATTTGATATAGTGGTCCGAACTTAATAGGACTTTGCATATATATGAGGAGCATAGAAAAACTAATAAATGGCGTGTTTGGTCAAGATATCTTGATAAAAAAACTGTTTTTCATACCACGTAATTTATGACCGATCGTTCCTATGGCAGCTATATGATATAGTGGTCCAATCCTAATAGGATTTTGCATATATATGAGGAGCATAGAAAAACTAATAAATGCCGAGTTTGGTCAAGATATCTTGATAAAAAAAAATTTTTTCATACAACAACTTAATTTTCGACCGAACGTTCCTTTGGCAGCTGTATGATATAGTGGTCCGATCTTATTATGATTTTGCAAATATATAAGAAGCCTAGAACAACTTATAACTGCCGACTTTGGTCAAGATATCTTGAAAAAAAAAAATGTTTTTCATACAACTTAATTTATGACCGATCGTTCCTATGGCAGCTATATGATATAGTGATCCGATATTAATATGATTATGCAAATATATGAGGAGCATAGAAAAACTAATAAACGGCGTGTTTGGTCAAGATATCTTGATAAAAAAAATGTTTTTCATACAACGTAATTTATGCCCGATCTTAATAGGATTTTGCATATATATGAGGAGCATAGTATAAATAATTATTGGCGATTTTGGTCAAGATATCTTGAAAAATAAAATTATTTTTCATACAGCAACTGAATTTTTAACCCATCGTTCCTATGGCAGCTATATGATATAGTAGTCCGATCATAATAGGTTTTAGCATTTATATGGGGAGCATAGTAAATAAATGCCGAGTTTCGGCAATATATCTTGATAAACAAAAATGTTTATCATACAACAACTTAATTTGCGACCGATCGTTCCTATGGCAGCTATATGATATAGTGGTCCGCTCTTAATAGGATTTTGCAAATATATGAGGAGCATAGAAAAACTAATAAATGCCGAGTTTGGTCAAGATATCTTGATAAAAAAAAATTTTTTCATACAACAACTTAATTTTCGACCGAACGTTCCTTTGGCAGCTGTATGATATAGTGGTCCGATCTTATTATGATTTTGCAAATATATAAGAAGCCTAGAACAACTTATAACTGCCGACTTTGGTCAAGATATCTTGAAAAAAAAAAATGTTTTTCATACAACTTAATTTATGACCGATCGTTCCTATGGCAGCTATATGATATAGTGATCCGATATTAATATGATTATGCAAATATATGAGGAGCATAGAAAAACTAATAAACGGCGTGTTTGGTCAAGATATCTTGATAAAAAAAATGTTTTTCATACAACGTAATTTATGCCCGATCTTAATAGGATTTTGCATATATATGAGAACATAGTATAAATAATTATTGGCGATTTTGGTCAAGATATCTTGAAAAATAAAATTATTTTTCATACAGCAACTGAATTTTTAACCCATCGTTCCTATGGCAGCTATATGATATAGTAGTCCGATCATAATAGGTTTTAGCATTTATATGGGGAGCATAGTAAATAAATGCCGAGTTTCGGCAATATATCTTGATAAACAAAAATGTTTATCATACAACAACTTAATTTGCGACCGATCGTTCCTATGGCAGCTATATGATATAGTGGTCCGCTCTTAATAGGATTTTGCAAATATATGAGGAGCATAGAAAAACTAATAAATGCCGAGTTTGGTCAAGATATCTTGATAAAAAAAACATTTTTTCCATACAACACATTAATTTTCGGCTAATCGTTCCTATTGCAGCTATATGATATGGTGGTCCGATCTTCATAGGATTTCGCATATATATGAGGAGCATAGTAAATAAATGCCGAGTTTCGGCAATATATCTTGATAAACAAAAATGTTCTTCATACAACAAACTAATTTTCGACCGAGTGTTCCTAAGGCAGCTATATGATATAGTGGTCCGATCTTAATAGGATTTTGCATATATATGAGGAGCATAGTAAAAATAATTATATGCGATTTTGGTCAAGATATCTTGAAAAATAAAATTATTTATCATACAACAACTTCATTTTCGGCCGATCGTTCCAATGGCAGCTATTTGATATAGTAATCCGAACTTAATAGGATTTTGCATATATATGAGGAGCATAGTAAAACTAATAAATGGCGTGTTTGGTCAAGATATCTTGATAAAAAAAATGTTTTCCATACCACGTAATTTATGACCGATCGTTCCTATGGCAGCTATATGATATAGTGGTCCAATCCTAATAGGATTTTGCATATATATGAGGAGCATAGAAAAACTAATAAATGCCGACATTGGTCAAGATATCTTGATAAAAAAAAAGTTTTTCATACAA
The DNA here is from genome assembly GCA_018903485.1 of Drosophila littoralis. NCBI lineage: Eukaryota > Metazoa > Arthropoda > Insecta > Diptera > Drosophilidae > Drosophila > Drosophila littoralis. Next base: position 3,762 of record JAEIGF010000366.1, on the reverse strand, counting down.
CAACTTAATTTTCGACCGATCGTTCCAATGGCAGCTATCTGATATAGTGGTCCGATCTTAATAGGATTTTGCATATATATGAGAAGCCTAGAACAACTTATAATTGCCGACTTTGGTCAAGATATCTTGAAAAAAAAAATTTATTTCATACAACAACTTAATTTATGACCGATCTTTCCTATGGCAGCTATATGATATAGTGATCCGATCTCAATAAGATTATGCAAATATATGAGGAGCATAGAAAAACTAATAAACGGCGTGTTTGGTCAAGATATCTTGATAAAAAAATGTTTTTCATACAACGTAATTTATGACCGATCTTAATAGGATTTTGCATATATATGAGGAGCATAGTAAAAATAATTATTGGCGATTTTGGTCAAGATATCTTGAAAAATAAAATTATTTTTCATACAGCAACTGAATTTTTAACCCATCGTTCCTATGGCAGCTATATGATATAGTAGTCAGATCATAATAGGTTTTAGCATTTATATGGGGAGCATAGTAAAACTAATAAATGCCAAGTTTGGTCAAGATATTTTGATAAAAAAACAATATTTTCATACAACACCTTAATTTTCGACCGATGGTTCCTATGGCAGCTATATGATATGGTGGTCCGATCTTAATAGGATTTCGCATATATGAAGAGCATAGTAAATAAATGCCGAGTTTCGGCAATATATCTTGATAAACAAAAAAACAAAAAAATTTATCATACAACAACTTAATCTTCGGCCGATCGTTCCAATGGCAGCTATTTGATATAGTGATCTTAATAGGATTTTGCACATATATGAGGAGCATAGTAAAACTAATTATTGGCGAGTTTGGTCAAGATATCTTTATAAAAAAATGTTTTTCATACCACGTAATTTATGACCGATCGTTCCTATGGCAGCTATATGATATAGTGGTCCAATCCTAATAGGATTTTGCATATATATGAGGAGCATAGAAAAACTAATAAATGCCGAGTTTGGTCAAAATATCTTGATAAAAAAAATGTTTTTCATACAACGTAATTTATGACCGATCTTAATAGGATTTTGCATATATATGAGGAGCATAGTAAAAATAATTATATGCGATTTTGGTCAAGATATCTTGAAAAATAAAATTATTTTTCATACAACAACTTAATTTTTAACCGATCGTTCCTATGGCAGCTATATGATATGGTGGTCCGATCTTAATAGGATTTCGCATATATAGAGCAGGTTAAATAAATGCCGAGTTTCGGCAATATATCTTGATAAACAAAAATGTTTATCATACACCAACTTAATTTTCGGCCGATCGTTCCAATGGCAGCTATTTGATATAGTGGTCCGAACTTAATAGGATTTTGCATATATATGAGAAGCATAGAAAAACTAAAAATGGCGTGTTTGGTCAAGATATCTTAATAAAAAAAATGTTTTCCATACCACGTAATTTATGACCGATCGTTCCTATGGCAGCTATATGATATAGTGGTCCAATCCTAATAGGATTTTGCATATGTATGAGGAGCATAGAAAAACTAATAAATGCCGACTTTGGTCAAGATATCTTGATAAAAAAAAATGTTTTTCATACAACAACTTAATTTTCGACCGATCGTTCCAATGGCAGCTATCTGATATAGTGGTCCGATCTTAACAGGATTTTGCATATATATGAGAAGCCTAGAACAACTTATAATTGCCGACTTTGGTCAAGATATCTTGAAAAAAAAAAATTTTTTAAAAATTCCTATAATCGACAAAAGCAACATCATTAACCAAATACCATGTGGCGGGAAAACAACAAGAAGTGCAATAGTTTTTTACAAAGGTACAACAAAACCGAATCTAACAAGTAAGAGGTTCTAGTCGGGAGCTCCCGACTAGAGAATACCCTGAACCCTCTTATTCCAACACCAAATGAAGCTCGTTTGAATTAATAAAGATAAATTAAACGAGAAAGAAAGGCTATCTTCGGCACGCCGAAGATCTAATACCCTGCAGACCCAACCTTTTAATAATGCTCATAGTGCTTTGCCCGTATCTAAGAAGCACAGGGAAAATAGTTAATGCCGAGTTTGGTCAAGATATTTTGATAAACAAAAGGTTTTTAATCAAAACGCCTGACCGTCAGCCTCTGGCTCTGTAGTCCGATCTTAATAGGATTTTGCATATATATGAGGAGCTTAGTAAAACTAAAAAATGCCGAGTTTGGTCAAGATATCTTGACAAACAAAATGTTTTTTTCATACAAAAACTTAATTTTCGACCGATCGTTCCTATGGAGGCTATATAATTTAGTGGTCCGATCTTAATAGGATTTTGCATATATATGAAAGTATAGTAAAACTAATAAATGCCGAGGTTGGTCGAAGATATCTTGATAAACAAAAATGTTTATCATACAACAACTAAATTTTCGGCCGATCGTTCCTAAGGCAGCTATTGACATAGTGGTCCGATCTTAATAGGATTTTCATATAGAGGAGCATAGTAAAAACTAATTATTGGAGATTGGTCGAGATCCATCTTGAAAAAAAAGTTATTTTTTCTTACAACAACTAATTTCTCGATCGATCGTTCCTATGGCAGCGATATGATATAGTGGTCGATCTTAATAGGATTTGATTATATATGGGGAGCATAGTAAAACTAATAAATGCCGAGGTTGGTCAAGATATCTTGGAAATAAAAAGTATGTTTTTCATACAACAACTTCATTTTCGACCGATCGTTCAATGACCTATTGAATATGGTTGCATCTTAATAGGATTTAGCATATATACGAGGAGCATAGTAAAACTAATAAATGCCAAGTTTGGTCAAGATATCTTGATAAAAAAGATTGTCATACAACACCTTAATTTTCGACCGATGGTTCCAATGGCAGCTATATGATATGGTGGTCCGATCTTAATAGGATTTTGCAAATATAAGGAGAGCATAGTAAAACTAATAACTGCCGAGGTTAGTCCAAAGATATCTTGATAAAAAAATGTTTTTCATACAACAACGTAACTCTTCGACCGATCGTTCCAATGGCAGCTATTTGATATAGTGGTCCGATTCGTAAAAGGATTTTGCATATATATGAGAAGCATAGTGAAACTAATAAATGCCGATATGGTCAAGATATCTTGAAAACAAAAATTTTTTTCATACAACAACTTAATTTTGGACCGATCGTTCTATGGCAGTTATATTATATAGTGATCCGATCTTAATAAGATTAGCCAAATATATTAGGAGCATAGAATAACTAATATATGCCGAATTCGGTCAAAATATATTGATAGAAAAAATGTTTTTCATACAAAACTTAATTTATGACCAATCATTCCTATGGCAGCTATATATAGTGGTCCAATCCTAAAAGCATTTTGCATATATATGAGGACATAGAAAAACAAAAATAGCCGAGGTTGGTCAAGATATCTTGATAAAAAAAATGTTTTTCATACAACAACGCACTTTTCGACCGATCGTTCCAATGGCAGCTATCTGATATAGTGGTCGATCTTAATAAGTTTTTGCATAAAGAAGCATAGTAAAACTAATAAATGCCGAGGTTGGTCAAGATATCTTGATAACAAAAATGTTTTTCATACAACAACTTAATTGGCACCGATCGTTTCGATGGCATGTTGTGAGGTATCTCCGATCTTAATGGAGTGCTAACCCGGGGCATGGTAGCAGAACGATTTCAAAACAGGGATAAAAACTAATTATTGGCGAGATTGGTCAAGAATCTTGATAACAAAAATGTTTT
>JAEIGF010000365.1:0-131549 GCA_018903485.1 Drosophila littoralis | reverse complement strand
CACACGCTATACCTTCTCTGGATCTGTCGTGGCACCTCCGCTGGTGACTATGAATCCCTGAAAGCTCACGCTTTTTTTAAAAAAAGCGACTGAGATCCATGCTTGCTTCGTGCAAACTTTTTAACTACTCATCTTCTGAGAAGATAATTACGTCATCGAAATAGTCATAGCAAAACTTGCCATTCTGCTCTGGCAGTATGTCGTCGATGGTTCTTTGAAAGATGCTTGCTGCATTCTTTAGTCCAAAAGGGAGTCTTTTGAACTCATTCAGGGAGTATGATCTGGTGATAACCAGACTTGAGGTCTAATGTTGAAAAGTATTTGGCTTTGCCCAAATTCCCCAATATCATCGAGTTGTTTGGCATAGAGTACTTGTCAGGTACCGTTCTTTCGTTAAGTTTACGAAAGTCTATTACCAATCTCATTTTTATATTACCTGCCTCATCAGTGCCTTTTTTGTCTACTACCCATATTGGGTTATTGTAGGGTGAGACGGACTTTTGAATTATGTCGTTCTTTGGCAGATCTTTGATATCTTTATTAACAAAATCAGCTGCTCCCATTGGATATGGATAAAGCCTGGCATAAATCAGTTGCTCATCTGTGGTTTTAATGGTAGCCACGACTGATGTGTTATACGGCAACGCTTCATCTGGGTCTGCAAAAGCCTTTTGTCTGGCCTTTAGCATTTTTAAGAAAGAACTTTTAACTAATGTGCCTCTGCACAATTTACTTTTGTGAAATTTACATAGGCACAAGTGTGGAAGATGATTTTTTTGACTTCCGTACCCCACTTAAGTTGTCCTGAAGCTAAACAAAGCGTGGCCCCTACCTGTTTTAACAGGTCAAGCCCTATAATGCTGAAAAAGCTAGCAAAATAAAGAATGTAGCTTTTGTATTAAACATTGACACAAAGCATTTTTGTGTGATTATTGTCGGTCCATGGATTGAATGAATTGTGAAATTTTTGTCAACTGGGCAAACGCCTTTTAATCCTTCGTATGGTCGAATGAAATTCTTTGACGCGCCCGTATCGATGAGGGACTTCATATCAGTCCCCGCTACTCTTCATCGGATGTTAGGGAGCAGGGACTTACTCCTAAAAAATTGAGCGCATCCCAACCAGCATCGCTGTTGTCATCGTCGTCAATTTGCGACACTGCGCTATCAGCGGCTGTGGCATATGATTCTGTTGCGCCCTGCGCAACATGGTTTACCATTTGCTGCTTTCTCTGAGCACTTGTGCGATCAGATGGAGCTGATCTCTTGCTTACATATGCTGGGACTTGTGAGGACTGTAAGACCCTCGATATGGAAGGGTCAACATCCATGGGCACTGGTGCCGTATTGTTATTCTGTTGTCTGCCGCTCTTTTGATCGGCTTGGCTTTGCGTCCTGGCCTGCTTATTGTAGTGTGGGTTTTTCTGGCCATTTAACTGTGTCTCCCCCAGCTGGCTATTCTGCATTTTGGTGCTTGGTCAACGCTCTTTTTCCTCCTGACTTCTAGGGTAGTTAGCCGCAGAGGCATATCTCTCATGGTTAGATTCAACCTCCTGTGCAAGGGCGAGAGCCGAGGGTAAGTCCTTTGGCTTAGCCGCGAAAAGAACGTCTGTGAGATTGCGTTTTAGGCCTGATATAACAAATCGCAATGCGTCATCGCGAAATTTTTCACATAAGCCTTTAGCCATGATTGGCTCATATGACATATTGACCTTGTTGGTCAGTAAAGTACGTTTTTTCTCTACTTCGTCGTAATACTGAAATAGCGATAGGCCCCCTTGCCTTAAAGTGCCGAACTCTTGCTCTATTACATGAATGGGTCGTTTGTCACTGTACGTGAGGCGGTTTATAATCGCATCAAAGTTCAGTACTGTGCCGAACGAAGCTAGAACTGCATCAGCGGGGCCCCTGACCTTGCTTCTGATAATGATAACTGCCTGATAGTGGCGTGAACTGCCATTGTATGGCTTGAAAACGAAAATGAAAGATACTTGACATATATATAATTAAATAAGTCACTACGCGTTACTTGAAAAAAATATCTTTATTAACAGTAGGCGCGACTTATTGGAATTTTACAATTGTACACGATACAACTTGACTGGTCGAAGACGTCAGTAGAACTCGATTATTGAAGTTTTGTCAACGCTTAGCAAACCTCGGCTGAGGGCTCAAGATCATGAGCTCGCTCTCTTTAAACAATGCTTTCATTCTCTTTAATGAGTTTCTGGAATATTCTAAGAGCCTGAATTTGAGCTGCGTTGGCAATTTGGGCATTTGGTGGGAATAACGATTGTGGCGGATATTTATGTCTAATGGTTTTCGATTTTATGATCGGTTAGGTGCTGTGGACATATGTTATGTGTGTGTGTGCTTATAGTATATGTTGTGGGTGTGGTACATATGTCACTTCCCCATCCCTAAGAAATTAGCCTGTCGTCAGGCGGATATTTTTGGGTATAAAGTTGGATTATTACTAGTTACAATAGTTTCGTTTAAGTTGCTATTATTTATGATATTTTCATGTGGTTGTATATTAATTGGTTCTATTGCTTGTGGTTCTTCTTTTTGTTTCTTGTATTTGACAATTATTCTTTGGGGTAGTGCTTTGAACTTATAGATGATATACAATATTATAACAATTATGATTATACAAAGTGTTGTTAACGTTACAATTTGGAAAGTATTGTGCATTTTTGTTTGGTCTTTCACGATTTCTTTGGCTTGAATCTATGACAGTGGTTCTAATTTGGTTACGTTATTGCATATTTGGTTATTATTACATAGATTGTTTGTGTATAATCTAATAATGTGCTTGTGATTATTATTTCGTCTAATTGGATTGTACAGTTTGACGCTTTTCTAAGGTTGTTACCTTCAACTATTATTTCTCTATTGTTGCAATCTTGTTTTACAAGTGTTTTGGGTAGGTTCCAAGTATTGAGCATGTTAGGCTCGATGTAATTAATCTCAAAATTCTTTCTTGTTTTTGTGTAACTACATTCGGTTGTGGCTTGATTTAAAATTCCTGTTATGCATTTATTTGTAGTTAATTCTTTGGTGCTTGCCGTGTAGGCTTGTTTGTTTTGTATGAAGTACTTGTCGTGGATAATTTCTGTTAGTATGTTGTTATCATTATCTGGATAAGGCAATATTTCGAAAATTGGTGTTCTGATTATTTCTCTTGGAATATGTGAAATGATTAAAATTTCGTTGGTGTCTGTTTTTAACCAAGTTGAGGTTTTGATATTTAATATTTTTTCTGAATTGACATGCTGTAAGGTGTCATGTTTTAGTAATTTCGGGTTGAAAATTCCCAGTCTAGTGAGTTGCATACCTAACTCTGTCTTCTATGTATTCCGTGAATTCTTGGAGGTTAAATATGAGGAGTGCTAGCCTTTGGTTTTCCTCGTCTGCTTGATTTAAAAAATTTATAGTTTCTATGCCTGTATTGACTGCTTCTATTACTTGATTTAGTTCGTTCGCCTGTACGCTGTTTTCTGCCATATTATTCATTTTGGATTCTAACTCTTCTTTATCTTGTTGGTCTAATGTACCGAATAGATATTTATAAATTGTACCCATAAAGTTAGCAAGACCGCGTTTGCTGCGTTTTGCTATTCTTATGCCGTTCATTTCTCTTTCTAATTTTTCTTTTAAGTATTTTATTTGTGAATATGTTGCGAATTCTTCGGTTTGTTTGATTAATTTGTTATAAGTTTGTTCTGTTTTAGTTATATTAACGGACAGATAATGGTATTCATAGTTTACGGGTAGGTGTATTTCTCCTGTCTTAAAGATTAAGTAACCATTTTTGGCTTGGGTCGGGTTGATTTCTATGCTTTGGAGTTGGGCTTCTTTGACGAAAGTGCTTATTATGAATAGCATTAAATATGATGTCAGTTTAAGTTGGGCTTTCTTGGCCATTTGATCTGGAATTATCGTATTTACTTATATTCATTTTCTTTTTCTTTTTAAATTTAGATTTGTAGTGTGTGATTTTTCTACCTCTGTTAGTTTCTTCGAAATGCTTATCATCTACTTGTCTGAGATTTCCCGTTTTCTTGAGAGGGGTTGTAGTTTTGGATCTTACTAAAGGTGATTCCTTAAATCTAGTGTCTATTTCAAAGTCTTGGCGCTTTTCGTTTAGATTTGTTATTTTATTAAGTTTGTTTTCTTGTGTATTCCGGCATATACAAAGATATCAGCTGGTGTTCTACCAGTTGTATTATGTTTTGTCTTATGGTTGTACGTATAAAGTATCGCTTCGAATTTTGTTAATTTGTTTTCTGGATCGGACTCGCTGTTTATTATTCTTAGTTTTTCGTTAACTGTTTTGTGAAATCTCTCAATGTCAGAAATTCCGTTTTTACTAGTGGTTATACTTATTTGGACGTTTTCGGACTGTAACCATAATTGGAGTGCTGCGCACATGAATGCTGAATCTTTGTCGGCTTTGATTTCTATTGGTTTACCCATTAGGTTGAAAATTTGGAGGATTGCTCGTTTTGTTTCGAGCCAATCTCTACTGTTTATCTCTATTAATGCTGCGTATTTGGAATAAATGTCTATGCAGGATAAAAACTGTCTGTTGTCAATGATGTAAAAATCCATGACGTATTTCTCTCGGGGGTTAAACGTTTCTGGAGTCGTTTGAAAGGAGAGTTTAGTATTTCTGTGTTCCGTTTTGGCTATGTTGCAAATTTCGCATTCGTTTATGATATTTTGTATCAACTTTTGGTAATCAGGGTAGTAATATTTTTCCTTGAAAAAGGCTGTGACTTTCTCTATACCTGGATGCAATAAGTCTTTATGATTTTTAAGGATAATTTCCTTGAAGTGTGCGTAAGTTTGGATATCTATAACTTGTTTGGTAGATTTCATTACCTTTGTTAGGTTGCTGGGATTAATTATTTCGATGTAGGCTTTTTGGAAAATTATGAAGTCTGCTTCATTATGGAAGTAAATTACACTTTTCTTAGTACATAAATATTCTTTGATCAATTCTTTAGCGTATTCGTGGGTCATTTCCTGATAAGAAATTTTAATTTTTAGTTTATGGAAGTAGCGTATTGTTTCTACTTGGTTGTTATTGGTTTTTATGAATTCTAGTTGCCTGTTATAATAGTTAACGGGTCTTTCTGTAATAGGAATATGATTTTCATTATCTTCCTGTGCACTGTAGATTGTTACAGCTATGATATGGTAATCAAACTCATTTAGCTTGATTTTCCATCTTTGTAGCTTCATGTTGGGTTCTTTCATGCTGCTTAGCCAAACTAGGGGTTTGTGATCACTAAGGATCTCGAATTTTCTTCCGAATAGATAGGACCTGAAGTATTTGGTGGCCCAGACAATAGCTAAAAGTTCTTTTTCTATTGCCGAATAATTGATTTCGTGTTCGTTTAATGTCCTGCTTGCATAGCAGATTGGTTTGTGATAATACTGCTCCTATAGCAATATTACTGGCATCTGTGGTTAGTGAGAATTGTTTCTCGAAATTGGGATATATTAGTATCGGATCGGACATTATAAGTAATTTTAACTTTTCAAATGCCTCACTATATTGCTTGTCTTTTGTATTTATGACTGCACCTTTTTTTAATCTTGCTGTCATTGGTTTTGCTATTTTGGCAAAATTTGGGATGAACTTTCGGTAAAAACCGCAAAGTCCTAAAAATGATTTGATTCCCTTTGTTGTTTTGGGAAATGGGAATTTTTGGATTGCTTCGATTTTGGCTGGGTTAGGTTTTATACCTTCTGTTGTTATTATATGGCCTAAGAATTCAGTTTGCTTTTTCATGAATTCACATTTATATAATTGCAATACCCTCCTCAGTGACAATATGTGTTCCTCCAATGAAGTGGAGTATACAATAATGTCGTCCATGTAGACAAGACAATCCGTGTAGATTAAATCTTCAAGGAGATTGTTCATGCAGTGTTGAAACGTTGCAGGTGCATTTTTCAGACCAAACGGCATTCGGGTGTACTCGTAATGTCCATTTTTAATTGAAAACGCTGTCTTAGGAATAGAACCTTCATCCATTTGGATTTGGTGAAAGCCCTTTGCGAGGTCAATGGTAGTAAAATACTGACATTTACCAAGTTTGTCTAGTATACCGTCCATTGCTGGTATAGGGTATTTGTCATCAACTGTGACTTCATTAAGGCTTCGATAGTCAATGACTATCCTAAATTTTTGTTTGCCAGATGCATCCCTCTTCTTGGGTATGATCCAAATAGGCGAACAGTATCTTTGATCTGGTTTTCGACTTCTTGGTCGAATGTTTGGGCGTATTTGTACGGTTTTTTGTAAGCCGGGTCTTCATGTTTAGTTTGGATGACATGTTTAACAGTACTTGTGAAGGTCAAATTTTCACCTTCTTGGTACTGGATGTCGCTAAATTCATGTAAGACTTTTGTTAATTTGCCTCTCTCTTCATCGTTCAGATGATCTAGGCGGAATTCGTTGAACTCTGAGAGTTCGTTGTTGATGGCGAACACAAATTGTTCGTCATCAGACGGGGGTGGAACGAGATATTCGGTTTTTGTTTCGTTCGCTGGCGATTCGATTTCTGAATTGTTTTGCATTGTGAATGTATATTCATTTATCCGTATGGTTTTATTTCTGTAATCTATTAGGGCTTGAGTACTCTCTAAGAAGTCTCTACCTAATAGCAAATCATAGTTTTCTGAAAAATTATGTAAATAAAATTTCTGATGCGTGGGGCACAGTTTGCTGGGTTTCAGCGAAATGCTTCGTTTTAATACTATTGTACCATTGATCGTTTGAACTTTTAATTTGCAAGTTTTTATGGGGAAATTTAAAAAGTTTTCTTTCATTAAATTAATAGACGACCCCGTGTCTATTACACATTTTAATATTTTGTTATTCATATTTAATCTTATAAATGAGTTGGTTCTTCTTCGGTTTCTGATTCCGAGGCAGTTTGAAGAAAATTTTCGGACGTGTCCATTTTTATTTGACTGCTACCGCTTTCGCGTTGCCTTTTTGTTGGCGGATTTGGGGCGGATGAATTTTTATGTTGGGGTTGATAATTAAGGGGGTTTTCTGCCCTGCTTTGGTTTAACTTCTGACTAAACTCTTGGTTTATCTGCGGACTATAGTCAACTTGGGATTTTGGTTTTTGTGTAGTATTACTATAATTTTGGTTTTTTCTGTACTCATGTTGATCGTTGTTACTCCGATTTTTATTGGAAGTAGTCGGATTATTCTGGTTATTCGGATTTTTGCTTCTATCGGACCATGCTAAATCATAGACACCTTCTCTCTGTGCTACCTGTTTTAGCTTTTAAATTGTCGTTATGTCATGACGGGCTAATGTCATGAACAACCTATCGGGTAACTTCCTCATAATCACGTCTTTAACTGTGTTATTTAATGCATTTATGTACAGCATAGTAATTCATCTGATTTTCTTCTAATATTAGCTTATTGGATAAAACATAGGATTTATACTCTAATTCTTCTACGAACTTACGAATACTTCCGGTAAAAGGCGTATTGTAGATTCTTCTCAGCAGTTCTTCACATGGCGTTTGTGTTTTAAATTCCGAGATGAGCGCCAACCTCAATTCGGTTCAAGTGTTGGCAGCGGATAGCTGCGTGACCCTCTGCGCGTCTCCTCCTATTTGCATCTCTATAGCTCCGAACAGGACGCTGTGTTGGCGAATGTCCCTTGTTGGATATAGTTGCATAATGAAATCAATGCGCCTTATGAATGCGCTTAATTCCTCTGTGGCTCCATGGAAGTTTGGCACTTGCCTTATCTGGCCTAGTGCTTGTGAAAGGTGTTGTTCGCTTAATTGCAAAACTGGCTCTGCTGCTTGTGCCATTGTTTTCACTTTCACTTTTGTTGTTGTTGTTCTTGGTGTAGTCTTTTTTTTTTTTGGTATGGCTTTATTTCACGCGCGTTACCAATGAGTGCGATTTGCAGGGATCAAAGGATATGCAAAACCAAGGGCACACTCACTGTTATGTAATGAATAAAATTCACTACCTAGTAACTCTGATTGTCCAAAGGATCAATACTTAATTGAGTACTAGTTAATTGCAATGGAATTGCAATGTCGGGTTTTTGATTGACCTGGGATATATGGGGTCCGTGAACGGTCAATAGGCACTCGCGGCAAGTTTCGCGTGTGTCCTTTTGCGGATACGATTTAGAATGATTGTGCGTTCGCGTCGATCATCAGCGCCGACTACGATTTGCTTTAAGGCCTGGGACTACAATTGTCCTTTAATGGTCTTATATCACTCGCGTATCCTACCGGCTGCGCCAATTAAATAAGTCACTACGCGTTACTTGAAAAAATATCTTTATTAACAGTAGGCGCGACTTATTGGAATTTTACAATTGTACACGATACAACTTGACTGGTCGAAGACGTCAGTAGAACTCAATTATTGAAGTTTTGTCAACGCTTAGCAAACCTCGGCTGAGGGCTCAAGATCATGAGCTCGCTCTCTTTAAACAATGCTCTCATTCTCTTTAATGAGTTTCTGGAATCTTCTAAGAGCCTGAATTTGAGCTGCGTTGGCAATTTGGGCATTTGGTGGGAATAACGATTGTGGCGGATGTTTATGTCTAATGGTTTTCGATTTTATGATCGGTCCCACGCCAGAATTGTTATTTTCACCAAGAATTTATGATTTTTGGGGCTCTAGGTTTATTGTTACAAATTGGGGTGTCTCATGTTACATATTTAGTACGCTTAGTTGCTAGGGCTTATGTATAAGGGGTGTGCATTAGGTGCTGGGAACATATGTTATGTGTGTGTGTGCTTATAGTATATGTTGTGGGTGTGGTACATATGTCACTATATATATATATATATAAATATTCTTCGGCTTTTCGCTCTCGATCACATATATTTTTTTGACATGGACATGGACGGAAGCCAGACCAAAAGCTTAAATTCGCACTTAATAGAAAAGCTTTCGGTTTGCAAGGGTATTAAATCTTCGGCGTGCCGAAGATAGCCCTTCTTTCTCGTTTCTAATTTATCTTTATTACTACAAACGAGTGCGTGGCGCAAGCTGCATTTGGTGTTGGAAGAAGAGGGTCCAGGGTATCCCCTAGCCGGGAGCTCCCGACTAGAACCTTTTACTTAATTCATTTATCATAGTTTGGAATACATGATGAAACAATAAGCTCCATGCCATCAAATGTTTCGAAATAGCTAGACTCGACGCCAGAAGTTGATTACCTTATGTTATGAAGGTGCACGTTAAAACGGGGTTTCTGTAAATTCCACCCGCAAGTATGGAAAAATCGCGGAAAACTTCTGTATGAAACTTTTTTGTTCACCAGAGGGTATTATAATATCGTCGTGACATGTGTAACGCATAGATGGAGACGTCTCCGACCCCATAAAGTATATATATTCTTGATCAGTATCAACAGCCGAGTCGATATAGCCATGTCCGTCTGTCTGTTTCTATGCGAACTAGTCTCTCAGTTTTAAAGCTATCTTTATGAAACTTTGCAGGAGTCCCTCTTTCTGCTGCACGCAGCACATATGTGATAACCAGCTGGATCAGACCACTATATCATATAGCTGCGATAGGAACGATCGGTCGAAAAGTAAGATCTTGTATGAAAAACGTTTTGTTTTTCAAGATATCATGATCAAACTCGGCATTTATTAGTTTTACTATGCTCCTCAAATATATGCAAAATCGTATTAAGATCGGACCACTATATCATATTGGTGCCATAGAAACGATCGGAACGTATCGAAAACTTTTTTGACATTCAAGATATTTTGATTAAAAACGGCATTTAAAGACATTTACTATGAGGAGGTAGCGGGAATCTGGCTCTCGCAAAGCACAGTTTTATACCGCTCGTCTAGTCGCCTCGCTTGGGCGTCTATGGATCTCATTTTGGCAATATACGATGGTGACAAGTTGTATATTTCTGAGTCATTTGAGTCGCTATGCATGTCCATAATGAGAAGTATTAATACTTGCAGAATTTACCGCAACGGTCCACAGAAGTCTCAAAATTTCGCGGCAAGATAACACCTGCACTGCAAAAACGTAAACAAATGCACGCACAATCACACGCACACGCACTAGGGTGCGCGCGCGCAATAGATAAGAAACGTTTTTTTTTTTTTCGCTTCTATGCAGCTGCAGTCGCCTGCGCTGCGTTTTATTGCCCTTGGGCAAGTTAACTTCTGCTTGTTTATTATAATTGTTTTAGTTTTTTTGTAAATTATCGTTGCCGGCAATGCCGTAGCAGCATTGCCCAAAACTTAAACAGACGCTGAGCGTCAGAAAGTTTATTGCACGCCGATATTGTATCGTAAATCACTTTGATTAGGTTGTTACGCACTTCCGTCTCGTTTAACAGTCGGAGAAAAACTGAAAAAAAAAAAAAAAAAAAAAAGTCTTTTTTTTTTATTTTGGTATGGCTTTATTTCACGCGCGTTACCAATGAGTGCGATTTGCAGGGATCAAAGGATATGCAAAACCAAGGGCACACTCACTGTTATGTAATGAATAAAATTCACTACCTAGTATCTCTGATTGTCCAAAGGATCAATACTTAATTGAGTACTAGTTAATTGCAATGGAATTGCAATGTCGGGTTTTTGATTGACCTGGGATATATGGGGTCCGTGAACGGTCAATAGGCACTCGCGGCAAGTTTCGCGTGTGTCCTTTTGCGGATACGATTTAGAATGATTGTGCGTTCGCGTCGATCATCAGCGCCGACTACGATTTGCTTTAAGGCCTGGGACTACAATTGTCCTTTAATGGTCTTATATCACTCGCGTATCCTACCGGCTGCGCCAATTAAATAAGTCACTACGCGTTACTTGAAAAAAATATCTTTATTAACAGTAGGCTCGACTTATTGGAATTTTACAATTGTACACGATACAACTTGACTGGTCGAAGACGTCAGTAGAACTCAATTATTGAAGTTTTGTCAACGCTTAGCAAACCTCGGCTAAGGGCTCAAGGTCATGAGCTCGCTCTCTTTAAACAATGCTCTCATTCATTCATTCATTTAATGAGTTTCTGGAATATTCTAAGAGCCTGAATTTGAGCTGCGTTGGCAATTTGGGCATTTGGTGGGAATAACGATTGTGGCGGATGTTTATGTCTAATGGTTTTCGATTTTATGATCGGTCCCACGCCAGAATTGTTATTTTCACCAAGAATTTATGATTTTTGGGGCTCTAGGCTTATTGTTACAAATTGGGGTGTCTCATGTTACATATTTAGTACGCTTAGTTGCTAGGGCTTATGTATAAGGGGTGTGCATTAGGTGCTGTGGACATATGTTATGTGTGTGTGTGCTTATAGTATATGTTGTGGGTGTGGTACATATGTCACTATATAATATTCTAGAAGCAACATATCTTGTTTGGTGACTCTAGCTCTTATTATTTACCCAATTTGCTCAAAAACAGGATGTCGATATCGATTTGCATCGATTTCTTGGAAACGGAGTAAGTTATCGATTATCGGAAACAAACTCGATTTGCGCAGGCACCAGCAGCACCTACATCTAATTTCAAGTCTCTAGCTCTTATACATTATACCCCTTTTACCCATTTTAAATGGGTTCAGGGTATAAAAATAATATTTAAATATTTGGATACAATTTTGGTAACATACTTAAACTTTTTTGTTAATTTTTTTCAAATTCAAGCTCAACTGGGGGTTGTACAGGTTGCTCATCAATAACATTTAGTTTCCTAATAAATATTAGTTTGTGTATATTTTTATACCCTGAACCCATAAAAAATGGATAAAAGGGGTATAATGTTTTTGTGCAAAACGTAAATGTATGTAACAGGCAGTTCTCTTGGCAATGTTTCTGTTAAATTTTGAATTTGTATTCTGTCTTTATAATTGTTTGTCTGTTACATTAGTTTGTCATATGTGTCTTCTGTCTTTGTTAAATTTATTGTGAGACAATGGTGCTCGTTATTATCTGGTATGTCTATCATGCCTATTTTAACGAGTAAGTATCCATTATATGATTTAACAGGGTTAATATCTATAAAATGGCTATTACTACCTGGTAATAGGGTTGACAGCATTAGTGCCAGGAAAATTAAAGTTATAGGTCCAGTTTTGGAATTTCGTCCTCCTGTAAATATTTACTCTAATTTAACTTCTTTTGTTTTTGATATTTTGTTTTGTAATGTTTAATTTTTCGACCTCTGTTAGTCTCTTCAAAATGATCTTCGTCAATTTGTTCTATTTTCCCAGTGGGTTTGTAAGGTTTTTATTAAGATTATTTATTCTTGTCTCTTTTATATTCTAGGTATTATAATTAGGTGCTCCTGCATAAATAAAAATGTCAGCTGGAAATCTACCAGTGGTTATGTTTTAGCTTATGATTATAAGTGTATAAAATTACCTCAATTTCCAGAGTTTATTTTCTTCGTCATCGTCAGTATTTATTATACGCATTCATTGTCTTATGTAGTCTTTCTACATCCGCTACACTATTTTTACTTGTTGTTATTTGAATTTTAACTTTTTCCTTATTTAACCGTTCTTTCAGGGCTAAACTGCTAAATGCACTGTCCTTATCTGTCTTCAGAGTTATAGGTTTTCCCATATTGTTAAATATTGGAATGAGTCCTCTTATGACTTCCATCCAATCCGAGATGTTTTAGGGTTCATAATTTCTTTAAATGCTTGTTATACTATTTCAAAATCTGAGTCGTATTCATTGTATAATACGCTTGAATTATTACAAAAATGTTTTATCAATATATGTTTAGTTTTTTCAATATTTAGGTTTAAATATTCTATTTTTACCCTTAATTTTTTAAAATATTGTTCAACTTCTACCTTTTCGGTATCACTTCTTATCATTTCTATTTGTCTCCTCAAATAATTTAATGGTTTTTATCGTTATCTTCTTCATCGTTATCTTCTTCAGCGCTATGTGCTGTAGCTTGTGTTAATATCTTGGTCGCCTAGCATATTTTCTTTAATTTTGATGCGTGATAAGGCATCTGCTACGGGGTTTAATTTTCCTTCTAAGTATTTGATTGTGAAATTATATTTACTAAGTTTGATACGCCAACGTTGTAATTTCATGTTGGGTTCTTTCATGTTGTTCACCCAAACAAGTGGCTTGTGATCGCTTAAAATGTCAAATGGTCTGCCATATAAATATGGGCGAAAATATTTTACTGCCCACACCATTGCTAAAAGCTCTTTTTCTATTGTACTGTAATTTTGTTCGTGCTCGTTTAGTGTTCCACCTGAAAAGCTAATTGGCTTGTTATCTTGGGACAACACAGCTCCTGTTGCAAAATTACTTGCATCGGTTGTTACCTTAAACTTCTTATTAAAATCTGGACATGTTAATATTGGTCCGTTCATAATTAATAATTTTAATTTTTCAATGCTTTATTATATTCATCATTTTTAATATAAATTTTTGCTGCTTTCTTTAAGTAAAGAGTCATGGGTTTTCAATTTTTTCAAAATCTGGAATAAACTTTCGATAATAACCACATTAACCTAGAAATGATTTAATTTCCTTTGATGTTTTTGGCAAAGGAAATGCTTGTACTTTACTTCTAGTTTATTTGGCCGTATGCCTTCTGGGCTTATAATGTGGCCTAAAAATTCTGTTTCCTTTTTATGAAATTCGCACTTATCTAATTGAAGTTTCAAATTTGCTTGTCTTAGTTTTTCAAAAACTTTATTTGTTGAATTTAAATGTTCATCAAGTAATGTGGAGAAGACAATAATGTCGTCGAAATAAACAAGACAATGCTTGTTAAATCACGAAGAACATGATTCATGCACCTTTCAAATGTTGCTGGTGCATTTTTAAGTCCAAATGGCATTCGAGTATATTCGTAATGTCCGTATTTGGTAGAAAACGCTGTTTTATTAATTGATTTCTGATTCATTTCAATTTGATGGGAACCTTTTGCTAAATCTATTGTTGTAAAATATGAGCATCTTCCTAATTTTCTCAAAATCACGTCCATGTTTGAAATGGGAAATTTATCATTAAATCGTTCAATCCCCTTTAATTGACAACTAATCTAAATTTTGCTTTTCCTGAGGCGTCTGGCTTTTTTGGTACTATCCAAAAGGGACTACAATAAGGCGACTGGCTATGCCGAATAATACCTTGGGTTAGCATATCTTTAATTTGCTTTTCGACTTCTTGTTCAAAAGTGAAAGGGTAACCGTATGGCTTCCTGTAAATTGGATTTCCATGGTGTGCATTAATTTCGTTCTTAACAATGCTCGTGAAGGTCAAATTGTCACCTTCTCGATATTGAATATCACTGAAATTTTTCAATAATTTTAATAGTTTTGTTTATTCTTCATCATTTAGATGATCAACTCGGTAATCTTGTCCCGATGTTATTTCATTACTTATTGCGTAATTAACTTCTTGTGTATAACTTTCTGGCTTTAAATATGCTACAATGTGTTTTTCTGCATTTGGATCCCAAACTCATTTCTTATGCTTGAAAGATCTCTCGCTTATTATTATATTGTCATGACTGTAGTCAATAATGGCGTTGTTTGCCTTTAATAAATTTCTGCCTAAAAGCATGTCATAATGATAATCGTTTATGTAAAATATCTGGTCTTGCCCAAAGAGTTTATTAGGTGCAGTGGATACATAATGATTTAGTTTTGATACCCCTGTCATAGTTCTAATCGAAGTAGGTCTTGTATTAAGACAATTTTCCCTCATCATATTTATTGACAACCCAGTGTCAACGAGACATCTGTAGCGTCTGTTATTAAATGTAATTTCTATGTACTGGCTTGTCCCGAGGCTCCAATTGGAAAATTTTCGTCTTTTATTTCGTTATTTTGAATTTCCTCGTATTGGTAGTTCTGAACCATACTCTTCTTGTACGTAATTACCCTGATAGTTGTCTGATTGTTTATAATTTTATAATTTTCATCAACCTGCATTTTTTGGGAACTAGTATATTCTCGCATACGCTTGTACGATTGATTTGGTATATATCTACCTGGAGAAATATTTTGATTTATGGGGCTATTTATTTGTGCTCGTTGTAAATTCTGTTTGAATTCTTGAACTAGTTGCTTATTTTGGTTAAAATAGGCATGGTTGTTCTGAGGGTGTTTTGAAAAATTGTGACTTTGATTATTGTTAGTCATGTAATTTGGTGAAATTGAGGTTTATTATTTCTTATAATATTTATAGCATTGTTAGTATTTTGATTTTTATTATTATTATTATTATAATAATTTTCTTCATAGTAGCCCTACATTTGTGCTACTTGTTTTAATTTCGAAATGTATTGTAGTTTTTTATGTATTAAGTTTTTTACGGTATTATTCATAGCGTTGGTATACAACCGGGAATTATCTAAATTCCCTTCTAATTCTAATTTGTCCGTTATAATTATTATCTTAGCCTCTACCTCACTTCAAAATTTGCGTAAATTACCTTGACAATTGGTGTTATATAACCTTCGCAGTAGTTCTTCCACGGGTTTTTGCGTCTTGTATTCGGAGATTAACGCCTCCCTAAGTTGTTGCCAGTTGTTGATTTGCAGCATTCTTGGTACCTTCTGGGCATCTCCGGATATCTGCAGCTCGATCGCCCCGAATATGATGCGTTGTCGTTCATTGTGAGTAGAGTACAGTTATTGCAGGTAATCCATCCTTCTGATGTCCCAGGGTTATAGGATCTCCCACAAAGGCTGGCACGTTCCGTAATTGTTGAAGAAATTGGTTTAGAATCTGGTCGTTTAATTTATTCATTGCTGGAAGTGCAGCAGCATGAGAACCTTCTGGTTGCTCCATTTATGATTCAATTTTGGGTTTTTAGTTTATGTGTCAAAAAAAAATTCACTGTGTTACAACGACCGAATTGGATTTATACGTTGCTTGAATTGTTTAGACACGTTAAGTTCTTTTGCGGATAGCGAATTCCGGAATTGAAATATGTTCGATTTAATTGTAATACTGTGCACAATTACACTTGTTGATCAGAGAAGATACCAGTTGTATGGATAAGCTTTTCTTTAATTGATCGTATCATTCACGAACTTTAACTTATTTCGTTTTCACAAAATGTTACACTATCCAACCGACTGCGCCAATAACGTAGTTATAAGTTTGGAAATAAAAAAAATTTATTTCCGAGAGTAAATCTGCATCAGTTTATTATGTTGAATATCTGGATTAAGACTGAAGAACAAAATTTGGCTTACGCTATATTTAAAGGTAAATAATAATTTGAGTACGTAACTTTTTTCAAAGGGACCGCAGCTGCAGCTTGTTTATGCTAGCGTTTCTCTGTGGGTCAGTTTTTGTTTATAAATGATTGTTGACAACCAACCAACCATTTCATAATGCTCATAGTGCTTTGTAAGTAAATAAATAAAATAGTTAATGCCGAGTTTGGTCAAGATATTTTGATAAACAAAAAAGGTTTCTAATCAAATATCTAGTTTTCGACCGATAGTTCCTATGACAGATATATGATATAGTAATCCGATGTAAATAAGATTTTGCAAAAACGAATAATGTCGAGTTTGGTCAAGATATATATCAAGATATCAGCATATAATAAAGTGATCCGATCCAGCTGGTTTTCACATACATATGTGCTGCGTGCAGCAGAAAGAGGGACTTCTGCAAAGTTTCATAAAGATAGCTTTAACATTGACAGACTAGTTCGCATAAAACAGACAGACGGACAGACGGACATGGCTATATCGACTCGGCAATACTGTTGATACTGACCACGAATATAGACTTTATAGGGTCGGAGGTGTCTCCTTCTATGAGTTCTCTAGCTCTTATAGGTTCTGAGATCCTTGCGTTCATACATACACAGACGGACGGACGGACGGACAGACGGACGGAGCATAAAACCAAGAACAACCACAACACTAGGGATCGAACAATACTGGACACAGTTGAACAGACACGAAAATTATTCAAACAAAATAAAAATATTAAAATTTTATCGTCGGATAAGGGTAACAAACCCGTTTCAATAGATGTAGACGATTATAAAAATAAAATGAAAAATATTTTAGACGACTTATGCGCATATAGAACACTAAGACAGGATCATCACGACATCACGACTACAGACATAGAATAACATCTTCGTGGCACAACTTTTCAGAATGGGTCTTATTTCAAAGAACGAAAGAAATAAGATGACTACAACAACAGCGCTATCTCCGAGGATATACAGACTACCAAAAATATATAAGGAAGAAACACCACACACGGATCTCCATCTAACGGGCTGTGCAAATACATAATCAAAATATTAAAAAATCAGACAATGGACTCTAGGTACAACATTAAAAACGCGGTAGATTTCAAAGCCAAGTTAACACTTCCCACATTAGAGAAGAAGAAACACTAGTATCATTTGACGTAGTATCCTTGTTTTCCAGCATACCCATGGAATAAGCACTTGATACAATAAGACAAAAATGGACCAAATTAGAAGAACACACCATTATACCAAAACAGCTATTTATGGACATAGTAAGATTTGCATTCAGGAAAACCGATATTTCAAATACGAGGACAAAATATACACACAACTAAAAGGAATGCCAATGGGATCACCGTCCTCCCCAGTAATTGTAGACATAATAATGGAGGAACTATTGGCCAATATTACAGATAAATTAGACTTTTAAGCACATATGTAGATGACCTTTTTGCCATAACAGAAAAAACAGAAATACCCAAAATTCTAAAAGAATTGAATTCCTTTCACAAACAAAAATTTCACCATGGAATTAGAAAATGACGGGAAATTACCATTTTTAGACCTAATAGTTAGCGGATTGGACAGCACACTCAAAATCAAGTGGTATAAGAAACCCATAGCCTTCAGACGAATACTCAACTTCAATTCAAACCACCCAAAGAGTATGATAATCAATACAGCACTAGGCTGTATAAAAAGAATGATTGACATATCGGATACAACATACCACAAAGAAATTGAACATGAAATTAAAAAGCTCTTGACGAAAAATGACTTCCCACAAAACGTAATCAAAACTTTATTAAAAAGAAGACAAATTGAAAGGAATAAGACAACAGAACCTGACAAAATATACAAATCCCTAAAATATGTACAGCGACTATCATAACGCCTCATGAACTCCGGCTGTTACAACAAAAAGGAAATAAAAGTAGCACACAAACCTACGAATACATTGCAGAAGTTCTTCAACAAGATAAAATAAAAAATCCCTATAATTGACAAAAGCAACGTCTTTAACCAAATACCTTGTGGCGGGGAAAACAACAACAAGTGCAATAGTTTTAACAAAGGTACAACAAAACCGAATCTAACAAGTAAGAGGTTCTAGTCGGGAGCTCCCGACTAGGGAATACCCTGAACCCTCTTATTCCAACACCAAATGAAGCTCGTTTGAATTAATAAAGATAAATTTAAAAAAACGAGAAAGAAGGGCTATCTTCGGCACGCCGAAGATTTAATACCCTTGCAGACCGAAGCTTTTATATTAAGTGCGAATATAAGCTTTTTGGTCTTGCGTCCTTGTCCATGTAAAAAAAAAAATGTGATCGAGAGCGAACAGCCGAAGAATATTTATATATATATGTTTTTGATCCATCACACAAAAGATAAGTTTATCAAAAGTTTCCTAGCTACTAAAAATACCATCGTGGTAGCTATATGCCGTTTCATACACCTGGGCTCTTTTATTGTCCAGTCCGTTAGTCGAAAATACCCAATCTATTTCAGTCTCGTTCAATCTAATTTCTAACTGGTCTCGAACTCTAGCCCGGCATGAATTGAAATCTCCCAAAATAACAATTTTACTGTGCCTATCAAGCTCCTGCTCTAAGTGTTCTAAAAATAATTTACGAAATTCGGAAAAGGAGATGGACGGGTTTCTATAAACAACTACATATTTGGTATCTAAGTGTTGAAATATAAGGATCTGGCAAACTTTATTATATTCCAGATTAATATTAACCACAGACAATATTTCAGCACTTTGTGCAATGTACGACTTTGCATAAACAATTATACCACCTTGTGGTCTAGTACTACCTGTACACATGCTACCATCGATTCGACCGAGTATGTCAAAGCCGTCTATATTATATACATGGCCTTCCCTACTCCAAGTCTCTACGAAACATAAAATATCTGCTGCGTTTATTATAAAATAATTTGAAATGTCAAAATATTTCCTTCTACTCTCTCAAAATATATCTGATGGTGGGTGGTCAATTTTTCTCGCCCCGGAGTTTTTCAAAATCAATATAGACGGGATCGGTAGCTTGTAGCCCAGATACATTAGTCGCTCTGCTACAAGCTACGTATAATGCTGCACGGCTCATGCCATCTTGCAAATGCACTGCAACTTTTTTGTAGGTTGCTCCCTGACTCTTGTGGATGGTTATGGCTTCAGCAGGAACCACTGGAAATTACAAGCGTTCAATTGTTTGTTCAAAATATCGTGAAAGCCAAACAATTTTTTCATACAACAACTTAATTTTCGACCGATCGTTCCTATATAGTGCTATATGATATAGTGGTCCGATCTTAACAGGATTTTGACTATATTGTAAAAAGAGCACTCTTTAAATGAAAAAGCCAGCACGTCAGTGCTGTTTAGTATATTGGTTCAGAATGAATTTATTCAGTTTTTATAATGTTCGCTTAGCCTATGGATATACATATATACTTATGCTGTTATTCGTTAACAGCTACAAAGTGAGGGAGAGTGAGTAGCTCGCATATGCCTGTATTAGTGAGCATATATATTGCTCACGGAATGCGCTCAGACGGAGCGTGGGATATGCAGCATAAGCATAAACGGTCAGCTAGTGAGGCTAGTGAACCGCGCTGCGTAATATGAGACCGAGCCAATGCATAATGTGGCTCTGGGCTCGTTTACTATATTATTGTTATTGTATGCAACAAAGTGCTGCATACTTTATATTTAAGGACAGGGTATTCTGTAAGGGCATATACGCACTACACCTCCCCTTTTAGAGAAATAACGTAACATTATGAATGTGTAGTTATTAAATGAACTTAATTATTGATGTTTTCTTTTTTTTTGTAAAAATTGCAAAATTTTTTTTTTGTATATAACAAGAAATTTAAAATGTTGGAGTATAAAAATACAAAATTATTAAAGGTATAAAAATTTATAATTCGTTTATTTGTAAAAAAAATTTTTTTATTTTCATTCGGTTGATCAGGCCGTCATATATTTTTATTTTATTTTTTTTTTTGAGTTCGAATTCATAAAGAGAATTTTGGATTATTAAGAATTAAAAATTTGTAATCTATTCTTATGAACTTTTGTTTTTTTATCTTTACTATCTTTAATAAAAATGTCATTATCTTCTATTTTCTCTACTATATATGGTCCTAAATATACTGGGTCTAATTTGTGCCCTGTTTCGTTTCTTATAAGTACTTTATCTCCTACTTTTAATTCAAAGTTTTTTGTTTTTTAGTCATATGCTAATTTCCGATAAGCCTTGGCTTTTTCTAACATAATTCTAGCTCTTTTGTATGATATTTCTAATCTAAACTTTATTTCCTTAGAATAGTCATCTAAATTATAAATAGGATCTATGTAATTAGTTTTGTTTAAATCTATGAACTGTTTCGGTAGTCTGCCAAATACTAGTTCGTATGGACAATACTCATGCGTTGCTGATGGTGTCGTGTTGAAGCAATAAGTGAAATATTGAATCCAGACATCCCAATCAGATTTGTCTGCAGTGATGTATGAACGAATGTATTCATTAAAAGTTCGATGACTTCGTTCTATTGTCCCTAATGTATGATGATGATATGCAGTAGAGGTGAGATTCTTGATCTTCAAATACTTGCATAAATCAGTTAAAATCTGGTTTTTATACTCTGTTCCCATGTCCGAGATGAACGTCTTCATTGGACCAAACATGAGTATGAAATTTTCGAATATAGCTTTTGCGACATTATTTGCGCTTTTGCTTTTTATTGGAATGGCTACTAAATATTTTGTAAGGTCACATATTAATGTTAGCGGACCAATGGGTAGCGGACCAACTGTATCCACTATCACTATATCGAAAGCATTTACAGGTGTTTCTGTGAGAGTCAGAGGAGTTTTTGTGTGCGTCTTTGTTTTAGACATTTGGCATTTTTGACATCTACGTACGTACTCTTTTATATGACGTGTCATATTTTTCCAGTGGTAGTGTCTTTTTATTTTCGCTAACGTTCTTGTTTTGCCGCTATGACCTCCTTGAATTGGGTCGTCATGGTACGTAGACAATATTTGTTGTATCTCTTTTTATACCCTTGCAGAGGGTATTATAATTTTGTCGTGAAATGTGTAACGCATAGAAGGAGACATCTCCGACCCCATAAAGTATATATATTCTTGATCAGCATCAACAGCCGAGTCGATATAGCCATGTCCGTCTGTCTGTTTCTATGCGAACTAGTCCCTCAGTTTTAAAGCTATCTTAATGAAACTTTGCAGAAGTCCCTATTTCTGTTGCACGCAGCACATATGTCAAAACCAGCTGGATCGGACCACTATATCATATAGCTGTCATAGGAACGATCGGTCGAAAATTAAGTTTTTGTATGAAAAAACCTTTTGTTTATCAAGATATCTTGACCAAACTCGACATTTATTAGTTTTACTATGCTCCTCATATATATGCAAAATTCTATTAAGATCGGACCACTATATCATATAGCCGCCATTGGAACGATCGGTCGAAAATTAAGTTTTTGTATGAAAAAACATTTTGTTTGTCAAGATATCTTGACCAAACTCGGCATTTATTAGTTTTACTAAGCTCCTCATATATATGCTAAATCCTATTAAGATCGGACCACTATATCATATAGCTGCCATAGGAACGATCGGTCGAAAATTAAGTTGTTGTATGAAAAAACATTTTGTTTGTCAAGAAATCTTGACCAAACTCGGCATTTATTAGTTTTACTAAGCTCCTCATATATATGCAAAATCCTATTAAGATCGGACCACTATATCATATAGCTGCCATAGGAACGATCGGTCGAAAATTAAGTTTTTGTATGAAAAAACCTTTTGTTTATGAAGATATCTTGACCAAACTCGACATTTATTAGTTTTACTATGCTCCTCATATATATGCAAAATTCTATTAAGATCGGACCACTATGTCATATAGCCGCCATAGGAACGATCGGTCGAAAATTAAGTTTTTGTATGAAAAAACATTTTGTTTGTCAAGATATCTTGACCAAACTCGGCATTTATTAGTTTTACTAAGCTCCTCATATATATGCAAAATCCTATTAAGATCGGACCACTATATCATATAGCTGCCATAGGAACGATCGATCGAAAATTAAGTTTTTGTATGAAAAAAATTTTGTTTTTCAAGATATCTTAACCAAACTCGGCATTTATTAGTTTTACTATGCTCCTCATATATATGCAAAATCCTATTAAGATCGGACCACTATATCATATTATAAAGTTTTTTGTATGGAGAATTTTTTGTTTTTCATGATTTTGCGATTAAACACGGCATTTAAAGATTTCACTATGCCTCCTTCATTTTTGCTAAATCTTATTTACATCGGTTTTTGATTAAAAGCCTTTTTTTTGTTTATCAATATACCTTGACCAAACTCGGCCTTAACCATTTTCTCGGCATTAAAAGGTTGGGTCTGCAAGGGTATTAGATCTTCGGCATGCCGAAGATAGCCCTTCTTTCTCGTTCATCTTTTATTTGGGTCACCGGCTGGAGTAGCGCTACTCTTAAAGATTTTAATATTTTATTGCCCATATTTTTAAAAAGAATCTATTGAAACTGATTCAAAGATCTTTTCGCTCGGTGCCACCTTGAGTTGGCTGATTTTTAATATACCGGCCTCTTTTTTCGACTCTGTGGAAGAACTGACCTAGGTCGAGAACTCCATTAGTATATAAATCGCTAACTTCAATTCTTGCGATAATTTTATTTCCATGTTTAAATAAACATTTAGATGCTGTTATGCGCAAGGTCACTACTTTTCGTACTTCATCATTTGTAATGACTTCATGTACGTTGGGCTTAGATACATTTTTTTGACTTTGCCTTGGCAGAAGTTCTTAATTTTCTACTGTACAGTTTTTATTTTGTCTACTTTGTCGCCTGGTAGTGACTTTCAGGACTTTATGTTGCATATCTTTGAGTTCTTTTATATTAATACGCGAAAGTGCGTCTGCTACGAAATTATCTTTCCCCTTTAGGTATTCTACTGTGAAGTCGTATTCTTCAAGCTCTAGCCGCGTGCGAGTTAATTTAGAACTGGGATTAGTCATAGAAAAAAGATATGTTAATGGTCTGTGATCCGTTTTAATAGTAAAGTGTTTGCCACAAATATATGGTCTAAAATGGGTAATTGCCCAATGAATTGCCGCTAACTCTTGTTCTGTTGTGCTCTTATTGCTTTCCCCTTTTGTAAATGAACCAGATGCATAAGCTATTGGGAGCTGAATTCCGTCACGGTTCTGAGTTAGAACTGCTCCGCAAGTTTGTTTACTGGCATCTGTTATAATGCAAAATTCTTTGCGAAAATCAGGATATTGTAATAATGTGGGGTGCATAAGCTTTTCTTTAAGGTATTGGAATGCGTTTTGGCATTCACTTGACCATTCAAAAGGAACATTCTTTTTACATAATCTAGTTATGTGCCGTGAATAATCGGCGAAGTTTTTTATAAATCGACGATAATAATTTCAGAATGCTACAAATCATCTCGCGCTGTCCGCATCATGAGGGACAGGATAATTTTTGATGACGTCAAATTTCTTGTCATCTGGCAATACTCCTTTGTCAGTGCATTTGTGACCTAAAAATGTCACTTCATGCATGAAAAATGAACATTTTTCTGGATGCAACTTTAGGTTATATTTCCTACATACATTAAAAACATCAGTTAAGTTTTTAATCATGTGTTTTTCGGAACATCCTATCACCATTAAGTCATCCATATAAAGGAATGCTTGAGAGGGTTCTAAACCCGAGAATGCTATAGTCATCATTCTCTGAAATGAATTTGGTGCTATTTTAAGACCAAATGGTAATCGCGCGAAGCGATATGAGCCATTGCTCGTTGAAAAAGATGTTATATTTCTTGAATTTTCTTCATGTTCAATTTGGTGGAAACCTGACATTAAGTCAAGGCATGAAAAGTATTTAGCTCTGCCCAGTTGGTCTAGAATATCATCAATTCTGGGGAGCGGGAATTTATCAGAAAGTAGTTTTTTGTTGATTTGGCGATAGTCAATTACGAATCGCCATTTCTTTTCTTCCGAATTTGGTAATGATTTTTTCGGAACTAACAAGAGTGGGCTGTTATACTCGGACACAGACGGTTCTACGATTTTGTCGTTTATTAATTTCCCTACTTGTTTTTGAATTTCTTTAACGTGGCTTTGCGGGCTTCTGTAGTTTTTAATATAAATGGGTTCATCATCTTTAAGTCTTAATGTTTGTTTGTAGAAATTATTTGTCGCTATTGGTTCGGTTTCCAGTCCGAACACATCACTATACTTGGTGCATAATTCTGTTAGTTGACTTTTGAATTGTTCTGGAAAATTTTTCTTTAATTTTGAAAGTACTTGTTCGCTTCTATTTTCTGGATTAGTGCTATGAATGTCGTAATCTGTTAAATTTTCATATTGGATTTTGTTTACTTTGACCAATTGGTCGAAATTAGTTGTGTTTAGAAGGCGAATGTATACATGTTTGGATGCTGCTATTGTATTTGCAACATAAATTCCATTATGTATTTCTTGATTAGGAACAAATATATAATCATTTACTGTATTAATGTCTATTTTTCGAATTACTTGGGATCTGGCTGGCAAGAGAACTGTATTGTTGCCAGCACTATATGTTATCGGAACATAAATTGGATAATTTAAATTTTTAGGTCTAATTATAAACCAGTCTTCACTTGGTTTGAAATCTAATTGACAATTGAATTTTTTAATAAAATCAATGCCTATTATTCCATCACACGGTATTGAAAAATCGGAATCTACTAAATGAAATTCGTGTGGAATAATATATTTTGTTGATTGAAGTTCTATTCAAGTTGTTCCTTGAGATTTTATTACACCTTGGCCTATGCCTTGGATGTTTATAATTTTTTCTTCTTGAATTTTGAAATTGTCTGAATTTATTTTTAAAAAGTGAGATATCTGCACCAGTATCTATTACGAATGTGAGCTTATTTTCAGTTGAATGATTATAAAAAGTGACAAATAAATTAAGACTGTAATTGATGGAATGAACCTTTACATTTACTGGTTGTTTCCTAAAGGGTTCTGAGAGTTTTCCGGCGTATTTTGCGCCATTCTCACATTGTTACTGTTATAACCTTGGTTGGAGTTACCTCGGCCTCTTCCTCTATTTTGGCCTCGTCTTCCTCCACGGTTATTGTAATTATTGTTATTGTTGTTACCGCCTCGGTTATAATTCTTGTGGTTGTAATTTCTGACACGATTATAACCTCGGCCTCCTCTATTATTATTGTTTGCACCTCGTCGATAATACAGGACAGTGTTACTTTGACCTGTTATCTCCGTGCAGCTATTAACAAATTTGGAGACTGCATCATTCATATTTATGAATGTGCCTGCCTGCATGATAAGTTTTACCTTATCAATTGAACAATTTTGGGTCATAGCTTTTACAGCTGTTGTAGTGCTGTATTTGTTTGCTAGTGATTGGCTTAGACCTTCACTGATATAGGCGCCTTCAAGGGCCTTTGCCAGTTTTTCCACCTCTTGGGTGTATTGGTTAGCCGTTTTATTTTTCTGTTGCAAATTAAGAAGCTTAGCAGATACAACTTCTACCGATTCTCCTTTTACTGCATTTGATAGTTGCGTAATGATTGCAGCAATTGTCTGCTCATTACTTATTAAATTTCTCGCATGGCCTTTTAACTTTGTTTTTATAAGGCTTATGGCCGTTAGCTCATGTGTGCCTTTTAAGGTTTCTAATAGATTCAAAGAATCTAGAAAACTTTGTAGATTTGCCGGCTTACCGTCAAACTCTGGTATCAGAGATGTGGCTAGCTTGATAAATTCTACAACTGTTTGTGCCATGTTTACTAATTTTGTGTCTTCTATTTGGTCTTTTGTCAATAGTGACTTATCAAATGTTACCGGTGTATTTAACACCGATGGTAGATAAAGCTGGAGATCATACTTTATATTTAAGTTTACCAGATTATCCCTTAGACGCTGTAAAACGTCTGAAGTTTGGACTCTGTGTAAACTTGTCAGTTTATTTTGACACTCGGTAACTAGACTCCTGATTTCATTGTACTCATATACAAGGATCTCAGTATGTTTATTTATGGTGGGTCTTAAAACTGGTGCGCTTTTATTAAGGCACTTGTATGATTTATCGAAATTTTCCCTATGCCGCTTTATCTTTTCTATTATTTGGGACCAGTCCATGTAAACTTCCGCTACTTAAATATTTTATTTAAGCAGTGGCTTAGACCTTGTCTAAGTCGTTGGCTCGACTCATGTAACGCTTCCTCAGTGATTTTTATGAAGAAGATAAATCTTCAGAAGGATGTTTACTGAGGCTATTACAATGAGTATTATTAGCAGTATGTTTGTTAACTGCACATGGGGAGTGGTGTCTACGACTTCTACTACGTTAACTACATTGGCAGTGTTATCATCTGCCTTTGATTGTTTTCCCCCCATATTCCTATATAAATACTCTTGCTTTTTGATTTGACTACTACCTATGCAGACGTACTAAGACAATTGTTGTCTTCCCTAGAATCGGATGCTGGTCAATAATTGTTTTTATTTTGACGTAGGGTAGTGTAGACAAGATTATTCCGCTCTCTATTTTAGAACATGAATAGAGTGGACTTGTCACTGTGCCGAATGTTTCTATATATTCGGATTCGAACTCATATACTGATATGAATTCTCTATGCCTTTGCAAAATTTGTATGGATCGCATACGAAAGTCTGTATAGTCGTTATATACTTTGTTAATCGGGTCCTCGATCATGCTAATTCTTGATCATAATTTTGAATTACCTAATGAGACAAACGGAGCACTTATTTCTTTATATTCCAACTGAACGAATTATTACTTTTTAATTTCCTCTTTTCAATTTAAAATTCTTGTATATTCTCAAAGTTTAGTAATGTTTTTGTACTTATGTACAATTAGATATATATATATTTTTTTTTTTTCGGTTTAATTTAGGCAGAAGACCATTTTTTTTTTGTTAAGCCTTTTTTTTTTTTTTTAATATTAATATTCATATATAATATGGGATCATACATAAAATTAAAAAGGAATTATATTAAAAAATTTACAAATGCGTAATGTTAAATTTGTTTTCGTTTACTTTTACAAGACAAGTTGTTGTTTGTATCGTTCATTTTGAGGTTTTATTACATATAATTATTGAATTTGATGGTTTTATTGTTTACAAGTCGGGTTTTGTTTTGCTTGTTTGTTTTCTGCTTAAAACGCATCTTAAAATTTTTTTTTTTTTTTTTACAATCTGTATTTTTCCTACCTATTCTTTCGAATGGCTGTGCGGGCCAAACGTCTTGCCGGTCGACTCAATTGTCGTCGGGCATAACAATTTTTAAGTTTTACTTATTACTATTTAGTTTAATATGTTGGGCGCTGCCGGTACTGTTGTTATAGGGTCTTCTTCTTCTTCCCACGTAGGCATAAGGAGCGGTTTGCCTCTCATGCAACTCGTCTTAGTTGATTAGTATTCCCTCGTAGGCATAAGCGGCGGTTTGCCTCGCATGCGTTGGTTGACTCTGCTTCCTTAGTGCGGCAGGTGCCCTCGCAATGGGGGCTGTAGAGGGGGCCCTCACAATCTGGTGGGCATCTGCGTGGGCGTGCTGGTATCTGTCTTGGCGGTGGACGATGATTCTTTGTTAGTTTTTTATACCCTGAACCCATTAAAAATGGGTAAAAGGGGTATTATGTTTTTGTGCAAAATCCAAATGTATGTAACAGGCAGAAGGAAGCATCTCCGACCCCACAAAGTATATATATTCTTGATCAGCATTAATAGCCGAGTCGATCTAGCCATGTCCGTCTGTCTGTCCGTCCGTCCGTCCGTCCGTCCGTCCGTGCGTATGTATGAACGCAAGGATCTGAGAACCTATAAGAGCTAGCTTGAAATTTTAGATGTAGGTGCTCCTAGTGCCTGCGCAGATCGAGTTTGTTTCCGATAAACGATAACTTGCCCCGTTTCCAAGTAATCGATAAAAATGTATATCGAAATCCCGATTTTGAAGAAATTTTGGTAAATAATAAGAGCTAGAGTCACCAAACTTGACATGTAGCTTCTAGAAAAGTATAAATACATATATCGATTATCTTTCATATTATACCTATCGCCACCTCCCCGCTACTCTCTATCTATAAGCGCGCTCTGCATTTGGTGTTGGAATATGAGGGTTCAGGGTATCCCCTAGTCGGGAGCTCCCGACTAGAACCTCTTACTTGTTTATATTTATATTTGAGGGACAGGGCTCGCTCTTTGATTTTAATAACGACTCGAGATGTTCGAGTTCGTCATTTAGTTTCACTGCAGTGTCCCATGGGGGGGGATTTCTGCATTTATAAAGGAGTCTTACGATTTCAGACTTTCTCCGTCTGATTCGCTCCTTAATGCCACTGCGTCTTGGCTTATTTTTTGCCTTAGAGCTCATGCCCTGTACTTACTCAGTATATTTTTGTTTTGTCCAGCTCCAAGCAGGTTGTAGTTATTATTTGCTGTGTGTGTGTGTGTCTACTTTATGGTGGGCATGGCCACGGCCGCCTGAGTGTGGGTGACATCGGTTTCACGCCAGAGCTGGGTAACGGTCTTGGTCTGTGTGAAGAATTAGTCTGTTGCTGCTGCCGCTGCTGCACCTCCGGTTTCCAATTTAATATTTTATATTTATTTGCACTATTACTTTTTAACATGTTCGTGACACTTGTCACGGTCGCCATGTAGAAAAAAACACTCTTTAAATGAAAAAGCCAGCACGTCAGTGCTGTTTAGTATATTGGTTCAGAATGAATTTATTCAGTTTTTATAATGTTCGCTTAGCCTATGGATATACATATATACTTATGCTGTTATTCGTTAACAGCTACAAAGAAAGGGAGAGTGAGTAGCTCGCATATGCCTGTATTAGTGAGCATATATATTGCTCACGGAATGCGCTCAGGCGGAGTGTGGGATATGCAGCATAGGCATAAACGGTCAGCTAGTGAGGCTAGTGAACCGCGCTGCGTAATGTGAGACCGAGCCAATACATAATGTGGCTCTGGGCTCGTTTACTATATTATTGTTATTGTATGCAACAAAGTGCTGCTGAGTTTGGTCAAGATATCTTGATAAGCAAAATTTATTTTATACAAAAACTTAATTTTCGACCGATCGTTCCTATGGCAGCTCTATGATATAGTGGTCCGATCCAGCTGGTTTTGACATATGTGCTGCGTGCAACAGAAAAAGGAATCTTCTGCAAAGTTTCATTAAGCTTTAAAACTGAGGGACTAGTTCGCATAGAAACAGACAGACGGACAGACGGACATGGCTATATCGACTCGGCTGTTGATGCTGATCAAGAATATATATACTTTATGGGGTCGGAGATGTCTCCTTCTATGCGTTACACATTTCACGACAAAATTATAACACCCTCTGCAAGGGTATAAAAAAGAGCGAAAGTAAGAGCGACAACTATGTAAGGTTTTTAAAAATATACTTTTATCATAACATTAAATTATCAATTATTGCAGAATGCCTCATAGACTCCGTTAGCGCAATCTCATTTGTGAAAAAATCGCATATACCCAGTGAAATCTCATTTAATTCAGTTATCAACTTATATTTTGGACTAAATAAAAGCCGACTTAATGTTATTGGAAAAACGTCGTGCTATATTTTTAAAGAAACAATAAAAATTTATTTTGAACTAATTGTAGTTGCCGATGAGTCCATGAGTCATAATGTAGTATTGGGCAGAGCTTTCATGAGGGCATCTAGTCATAGCATAAATCTAGACACCCTGAGCCTGGTTGAGGCGAAGGAAACCGAAAAGATGAATAATGAGAGTGGGAAACTGTTAAGAGACCAGACTGTTAGTGAGCTACTGTTAAGAGACCAGACTGTTAGTGAGCAACTGTTAAGAGATCAGACTGTTAATAAACTGTTGAAAGACCAGACTGTAAGTGGGCAAGTGTTAAGAAACCAGACCGTTAGAGGGCAACTGTTAAGAGAACGACTGTTAGGGTACAGCGGTTAAGCAATCCAACCGTTAGTGAGCAATTGTTAGCGAACAATTAGTAAGGGATACAATGTTAGTGAGCGACTGTTAAGCGATCAGAAAATTATGAATCAATCAATGCATGACAACTTTAGAAGAAAAGCTAAGAACGATCATATTTTAAATGAAGTCATGAAAAAGAAGTTTGACAAAGATATGTTTCGCATAAATGTAGTGGATGTTCCATATCCGGATTACAGCTGTGGGCAGAGTTTAAGTCATGAAATTAAATGTCGATTTATAGAAATGTTTGAGAAAACGTATGTGAACGTCAAAAAGCCAACTGACCAACCAATCGTTAAATGTGAAATGAAAATATCGTTAGAAAATTATAAGCCTTTTAGTTGCTCACCAAGACGGAAAAAGACAAGCTTCAAACAATGCTAGATGAATACTTAGAAGCCGGAATCATACGTGCAATCGATTCAGAATATGCCTCACTCATAGTATTTGTAAAACAGACAACGGGTGATTTGCGATTATGAATTGATATCCGGAAACTGAACAAAGTTTTAATAAAAGACAACTATCCGTTGCCTTTGATTGGTGATCTTTTAGACAAGCTCGTCAATAAAACAGTATTATCGAACGTGTTTGTTAACAAATATTCTGTGAAATATACGTCCTTCGTGACCCCTTTGGGTCAATATGCATCAATATGTCAATATGTCGCGATCGAACAGTCGAATAAAGAAGACGTATAGAGAGAAATTGTGTGTTTTACTTTGCCAACCACCATTGTCTTCTACAGTATTTATAAAAGAGGATCTGCGTACACTAAACGACAGTCTGCATAAATAAGTTATCGTTCATTTATAAAAATTGACACTGAACTGGGCATTAGAAAGTAAATTTATACACAGCATTTAAAAATGGGTACCACGTAAATGATTAGATACAAGCAGAGAATATGTCGACATATCATTATACAACCACTTTTATGAACATTTTTAATGAAAGTGCAAGCTGTTAAAGCATTATTAGACACACAAGCCAAACCAAGCCCGAACTGAAGAAAATCCTGTCGTAACTTACAAAGCTAATAAAGGGTGTTGATTGGCACAAGGCCTTTTTAAAGAAAATTAAAACAGCCCCAACTGACAATGCTAATGATACATAGCCACTGAAACTTATGCCTATAAATTGAAACCTTTGGATTAAGAAGAGTATTACATAATTTAAATTGCCAAAGCCAAAAGCAGCTTTTAACTTGTAATCTGCATCACCTGATAACTTATGTTGACGTATCTTAAGTGCTACCAGTGATCATCGCGGCGCGCAAGTCATTTACGATGAAACTCTTTAATCTACGAACGTAAGAGTATTCTATTAAAAATTAGCCGAAGTTCCTCAAGGCTTAAATATTTTCCAGGTATTTTGATGCACTATCTAACCGCGTGTTAACTAAATTTATAAACAAGTAAGAGGTTCTAGTCGGGAGCTTCCGACTAGGGGATACCCTGAACCATCTTATTAAAATACCAAATGTAGCTCGCGCTATGCGCTCTTGTTCTGTAGAAGAAACAAAAATTAATTAAAAAACAAGCAGAGGTTCTAGTCGGGAGCTCATGTCTAGGGAATACCCTGAACCCTCTTATTCCAACACCAAATGCAGCTCGCGCTACGCGCTAGTTTGTAATAATAAAGATAAATTAAACGAGAAAGAAAGGCTATCTTCGGCACGCCCAAGATCTAATACCCTTGCAGACCCAATTTCATAATGCTCATAGTGCTTTGCCCGTATCTAAGAAGCCCAGGGAAAATAGTTAATGCCGCTTGACTAAACAAGATATCTTGATAAGCAAAAAAGGTTTTTTCATCAAAAACCTAGTTTTCGACTAATCCTTCCCATGGCAGATATATGATATAGTAGTCCGATGTAAATAAGATTTTGCAAAAATGAAGGAATCATAGTAAATGTCTTTAAATGCCGTTTTTAATCAAAATATCTTGAATGTCAAAAAAGTTTTCGATACGTTCCGATCGTTTCTATGGCAGCAATATGATATAGTGGTCCGATCTTAATACGATTTTGCATATATATGAGGAGCATAGTAAAACTAATAAATGCCGAGTTTGATCATGATATCTTGAAAAACAAAACGTTTTTCATACAAGATCTTACTTTTCGACCGATCGTTCCTATCGCAGCTATATGATATAGTGGTCTGATCCAGCTGGTTATCACATATGTGCTGCGTGCAGCAGAAAGAGGGACTCCTGCAAAGTTTCATAAAGATAGCTTTAAAACTGAGAGACTAGTTCGCATAGAAACAGACAGACGGACATGGCTATATCGACTCGGCTGTTGATACTGATCAAGAATATATATACTTTATGGGGTCGGAGACGTCTCCATCTATGCGTTACACATGTCACGACGATATTATAATACCCTCTGGTGAACAAAAAAGTTTCATACAGAAGTTTTCCGCGATTTTTCCATACTTGCGGGTGGAATTTACAGAAACCCCGTTTTAACGTGCACCTTCATAACATAAGGTAATCAACTTCTGGCGTCGAGTCTAGCTATTTCGAAACATTTGTTGCATGGAGCTTATTGTTTCATCATGTATTCCAAACTATGATAAATGAATTAAGTAAAAGGTTCTAGTCGGGAGCTCCCGGCTAGGGGATACCCTGGACCCTCTTCTTCCAACACCAAATGCAGCTTGCGCCACGCACTCGTTTGTAGTAATAAAGATAAATTAGAAACGAGAAAGAAGGGCTATCTTCGGCACGCCGAAGATTTAATACCCTTGCAAACCGAAAGCTTTTCTATTAAGTGCGAATTTAAGCTTTTTGGTCTGGCTTCCGTCCATGTCCATGTCAAAAAAATATATGTGATCGAGAGCGAAAAGCCGAAGAATATTTATATATATATATATATAGTGACATATGTACCACACCCACAACATATACTATAAGCACACACACACATAACATATGTCCACAGCACCTAATGCACACCCCTTATACATAAGCCCTAGCAACTAAGCGTACTAAATATGTAACATGAGACACCCCAATTTGTAACAATAAACCTAGAGCCCCAAAAATCATAAATTCTTGGTGAAAATAACAATTCTGGCGTGGGACCGATCATAAAATCGAAAACCATTAGACATAAACATCCGCCACAATCGTTATTCCCACCAAATGCCCAAATTGCCAACGCAGCTCAAATTCAGGCTCTTAGAAGATTCCAGAAACTCATTAAAGAGAATGAGAGCATTGTTTAAAGAGAGCGAGCTCATGATCTTGAGCCCTCAGCCGAGGTTTGCTAAGCGTTGACAAAACTTCAATAATTGAGTTCTACTGACGTCTTCGACCAGTCAAGTTGTATCGTGTACAATTGTAAAATTCCAATAAGTCGCGCCTACTGTTAATAAAGATATTTTTTTCAAGTAACGCGTAGTGACTTATTTAATTGGCGCAGCCGGTAGGATACGCGAGTGATATAAGACCATTAAAGGACAATTGTAGTCCCAGGCCTTAAAGCAAATCGTAGTCGGCGCTGATGATCGACGCGAACGCACAATCATTCTAAATCGTATCCGCAAAAGGACACACGCGAAACTTGCCGCGAGTGCCTATTGACCGTTCACGGACCCCATATATCCCAGGTCAATCAAAAACCCGACATTGCAATTCCATTGCAATTAACTAGTACTCAATTAAGTATTGATCCTTTGGACAATCAGAGTTACTAGGTAGTGAATTTTATTCATTACATAACAGTGAGTGTGCCCTTGGTTTTGCATATCCTTTGATCCCTGCAAATCGCACTCATTGGTAACGCGCGTGAAATAAAGCCATACCAAAATAAAAAAAAAAGACTACACCAAGAACAACAACAACAAAAGTGAAAGTGAAAACAATGGCACAAGCAGCAGAGCCAGTTTTGCAATTAAGCGAACAACACCTTTCACAAGCACTAGGCCAGATAAGGCAAGTGCCAAACTTCCATGGAGCCACAGAGGAATTAAGCGCATTCATAAGGCGCATTGATTTCATTATGCAACTATATCCAACAAGGGACATTCGCCAACACAGCGTCCTGTTCGGAGCTATAGAGATGCAAATAGGAGGAGACGCGCAAAGGGTCACGCAGCTATCCGCTGCCAACACTTGGACCGAATTGAGGTCGGCGCTCATCTCGGAATTTAAAACACAAACGCCATGTGAAGAACTGCTGAGAAGAATCTACAATACGCCTTTTACCGGAAGTATTCGTAAGTTCGTAGAAGAATTAGAGTATAAATCCTATGTTATATCCAATAAGCTAATATTAGAAGAAAATCAGATGAATACTATGCTGTACACAAATGCATTAAATAACACAGTTAAAGACGTGATTATGAGGAAGTTACCCGATAGGTTGTTCATGACATTAGCCCGTCATGACATAACGACAATTTAAAAGCTTAAACAGGTAGCACAGAGAGAAGGTGTCTATGATTTAGCATGGTCCGATAGAAGCAAAAATCCGAATAACCAGAATAATCCGACTACTTCCAATAAAAATCGGAGTAACAACGATCAACATGAGTACAGAAAAAACCAAAATTATAGTAATACTACACAAAAACCAAAATCCCAAGTTGACTATAGTCCGCAGATAAACCAAGAGTTTAGTCAGAAGTTAAACCAAAGCAGGGCAGAAAACCCCCTTAATTATCAACCCCAACATAAAAATTCATCCGCCCCAAATCCGCCAACAAAAAGGCAACGCGAAAGCGGTAGCAGTCAAATAAAAATGGACACGTCCGAAAATTTTCTTCAAACTGCCTCGGAATCAGAAACCAAAGAAGAACCAACTCATTTATAAGATTAAATATGAATAACAAAATATTAAAATGTGTAATAGACACGGGGTCGTCTATTAATTTAATGAAAGAAAACTTTTTAAATTTCCCCATAAAAACTTGCAAATTAAAAGTTCAAACGATCAATGGTACAATAGTATTAAAACAAAGCATTTCGCTGAAAACCAGCAAACTGTGCCCCACGCATCAGAAATTTTATCTACATAATTTTTCAGAAAACTATGATTTGCTATTAGGTAGAGACTTCTTAGAGAGTACTCAAGCCCTAATAGATTACAGAAATAAAACCATAAGAATAAATGAATATACATTCACAATGCAAAACAATTCAGAAATCGAATCGCCAGCGAACGAAACAAAAACCGAATATCTCGTTCCACCCCCGTCTGATGACGAACAATTTGTGTTCGCCATCAACAACGAACTCTCAGAGTTCAACGAATTCCGCCTAGATCATCTGAACGATGAAGAGAGAGGCAAATTAACAAAAGTCTTACATGAATTTAGTGACATCCAGTACCGAGAAGGTGAAAATTTGACCTTCACAAGTACCGTTAAACATGTCATCCAAACTAAACATGAAGACCCGGTTTACAAAAAACCTTACAAATACGCCCAAACATTCGACCAAGAAGTCGAAAACCAGATCAAAGATATGATCAAACAAGGGATAATTCGCAAGTCGAAATCCCCTTACTGTTCGCCTATTTGGATCATACCCAAGAAGAGGGATGCATCTGGCAAACAAAAATTCAGGATAGTCATTGACTATCGAAGCCTTAATGAAGTCACAGTTGATGACAAGTACCCTATACCAGCAATGGACGGTATACTAGACAAACTTGGTAAATGTCAGTATTTTACTACCATTGACCTCGCAAAGGGCTTTCACCAAATCCAAATGGATGAAGGTTCTATTCCTAAGACAGCGTTTTCAACCAAAAATGGACATTACGAGTACACTCGAATGCCGTTTGGTCTAAAAAATGCACCTGCAACGTTTCAACGCTGCATGAACAATCTCCTTGAAGATTTAATCTACACGGATTGTCTTGTCTACATGGACGACATTATTTTAAACTCCACTTCATTGGAGGAACACATATTGTCACTGAGGAGGGTATTCACAAAATTAAGGGAGGCCAATCTAAAATTGCAATTAGACAAATGCGAATTCATGAAAAAGCAAACTGAATTCTTAGGCCATATAATAACAACAGAAGGTATAAAACCTAATCCAGCTAAAATCGAAGCAATCCAAAAATTCCCATTTCCCAAAACAACAAAGGGAATCAAATCATTTTTAGGACTTTGCGGTTTTTACCGAAAGTTCATCCCAAATTTTGCCAAAATAGCAAAACCAATGACAGCAAAATTAAAAAAAAGGTGCAGTCATAAATACAAAAGACAAGCAATATAGTGAGGCATTTGAAAAGTTAAATTACTTATAATGTCTGATCCGATACTAGTATATCCCAATTTCGAGAAACAATTCTCACTTACCACAGATGCCAGTAATATTGCTATAGGAGCAGTATTATCACAGGATCACAAACCAATCTGCTATGCAAGCAGGACATTAAACGAACACGAAATCAATTATTCGGCAATAGAAAAAGAACTTTTAGCTATTGTCTGGGCCACCAAATACTTCAGGTCCTATCTATTTGGAAGAAAATTCGAGATCCCTAGTGATCACAAACCCCTAGTTTGGCTAAGCAGCATGAAAGAACCCAACATGAAGCTACAAAGATGGAAAATCAAGCTAAATGAGTTTGATTACCATATCAAATATGTCCCTGGAAAAGAAAATTATGTAGCAGACGCTTTATCGCGAATCAAAATAGAGGAAAATCTATTAGGCGAAATTCCAGATAGCTTAGCTGTAACAATCCACAGTGCACAGGAAGATAATGAAAATCATATTCCTATTACAGAAAGACCCGTTAACTATTATAACAGGCAACTAGAATTCATAAAAACCAATAACAACCAAGTAGAAACAATACACTACTTCCATAAACTAAAAATTCAAATTTCTTATCAAGAAATGACCCACGAATATGCTAAAGAATTGATCAAAGAATATTTATGTACTAAGAAAAGTGTAATTTACTTCCATAATGGAGCAGACTTCATAATTTTCCAAAAAGCCTACATCGAAATTTTTAATCCCAGCAACCTAACAAAGGTAATGAAATCTACCAAACAAGTTATAGATATCCAAACTTACGCACACTTCAAGGAAATTATCCTTAAAAATCATAAAGACTTATTGCATCCAGGTATAGAGAAAGTCACAGCCTTTTTCAAGGAAAAATATTACTACCCTGATCACCAAAAGTTGATACAAAATATCATAAACGAATGCGAAATTTGCAACATAGCCAAAACGGAACACAGAAATACTAAACTCTCCTTTCAAACGACTCCAGAAACGTTTAACCCCCGAGAGAAATACGTCATGGATTTTTACATCATTGACAACAGACAGTTTTTATCCTGCATAGACATTTATTCCAAATACGCAGCATTAATAGAGATAAACAGTAGAGATTGGCTCGAAACAAAACGAGCAATCCTCCAAATTTTCAACCCTAATGGGTAAACCAATAGAAATCAAAGCCGACAAAGATTCAGCATTCATGTGCGCAGCACTCAATTATGGTTACAGTCCGAAAACGTCCAAATAAGTATAACCACTAGTAAAAACGGAATTTCTGACATTGAGAGATTTCACAAATCAGTTAACGAAAAACTAAGAATAATAAACAGCGAGTCTGATCCAGAAAACAAATTAACAAAATTCGAAACGATACTTTTTACGTACAACCATAAGACAAAACATAATACAACTGGAAGAACACCAGCTGATATCTTTATATATGCCGGAACCCCCGCATATAATACCCAAGAAAACAAACTTAATAAAATAACAAATCTAAACGAAAAGCGCCAAGACTTTGAAATAGACACTAGATTTAAAGAATCACCTTTAGTAAGATCCAAAACTACAACCCCTTTCAAGAAAACAGGAAATCTCAGACAAGTAGATGATAAGCATTTCGAAGAAACTAACAGAGGTAGAAAAATCACACACTACAAATCTAAATTTAAAAAGAAAAAGAAAATTAATATAAGTAAATACGATAATTCCAGATCAAACGGCCAAGAAAGCCCAACTTAAACTGACATCATATTTAATGTTATTCATAATAAGCACTTTCGTCCAAGAAGCCCAACTCCAAAGCATAGAAATCAACCCGACCCAAGCCAAAAATGGCTACCTAATCTTTAAGACAGGAGAAATAAACCTACCCGCAAACTACGAATACCATTATATGTCCGTTAATATAACTAAAACAGAACAAACTTATAACAAATTAATCAAACAACCCGAAATTACTAAAACATGATACCTTACAGCATGTCAATTCAGAAAAAATATTAAATATCAAAACCTCAACTTGGTTAAAAACAGACACCAACGAAATTTTAATCATTTCACATATTCCAAGAGAAATAATCAGAACACCAATTTTCGAAATATTGCCTTATCCAGATAATGATAACAACATACTAACAGAAATTATCCACGACAAGTACTTCATACAAAACAAACAAGCCTACACGGCAAGCACCAAAGAATTAACTACAAATAAATGCATAACAGGAATTTTAAATCAAGCCTCAACCGAATGTAGTTACACAAAAACAAGAAAGAATTTTGAGATTAATTACATCGAGCCTAACATGCTCATTACTTGGAACCTACCCAAAACACTTTTAAAACAAGATTGCAACAATAGAGAAATAATAGTTGAAGGTAACAACCTTATAAAAGCGTCAAACTGTACAATCCAATTAGACGAAATAATAATCACAAGCACATTATTAGATTATACACAAACAATCTATGTAAGCAATAACGTAACCAAATTAGAACCACTGTCATACATTCAAGTCAAAGAAATCGTGAAAGACCAAACAAAAATGCACATTAACAACACTTTGTATAATCATAACCGCTATAATATTGTATATCATCTATAAGTTCAAAGCACTACCCCAAAGAATAATTGTCAAATATAAGAAACAAAAAGAAGAACCACAAGCAATAGAACCAATTAATATACAACCACATGAAAATATCATAAATAATAGCAACTGAAACGAAACTATTGTAACTAGTAATAATCCAACTTTATACCCAAAAATGTCCGCCTGAGGACAGGCTAATTTCTTAGGGATGGGGAAGTGACATATGTACCACACCCACAACATATACTATAAGCACACACAAACATAACATATGTCCACAGCACCTAATGCACACCCCTTATACATAAGCCCTAGCAACTAAGCGTACTAAATATGTAACATGAGACACCCCAATTTGTAACAATAAACCTAGAGCCCCAAAAATCATAAATTCTTGGTGAAAATAACAATTCTGGCGTGGGACCGATCATAAAATCGAAAACCATTAGACATAAACATCCGCCACAATCGTTATTCCCACCAAATGCCCAAATTGCCAACGCAGCTCAAATTCAGGCTCTTAGAAGATTCCAGAAACTCATTAAAGAGAATGAGAGCATTGTTTAAAGAGAGCGAGCTCATGATCTTGAGCCCTCAGCCGAGGTTTGCTAAGCGTTGACAAAACTTCAATAATTGAGTTCTACTGACGTCTTCGACCAGTCAAGTTGTATCGTGTACAATTGTAAAATTCCAATAAGTCGCGCCTACTGTTAATAAAGATATTTTTTTCAAGTAACGCGTAGTGACTTATTTAATTATATATATATATATATATGTATATGTTTTTGATCCATCACACAAAAGATAAATTTATCATTTCCTAGCTATTGAAAACGAAAATACCATCGTGGTAGCTATATGCCGTTTCATACACCTGGGCTCTTTTATTGTCCAGTCCGTTAGTCGAAAATACCCAATCTATTTCAGTTAGCTGTTTTGTTGTAGGTACCCCACGCAAAAGAGATGATATACCAAGCTCGTTCAATCTAATTTCTAACTGGTCTCCAACTCTAGTCCGGCATGAATTGAAATCTCCCAAAATAACCATTTTACTGTGCCAAGCTCCTGATCTAAGTGTTCTAAAAAAAATTTACGAAATTTGGAAAAGGAGATGGACGGGTTTCTATAAACAACTACATATTTGGTATCTATGTGTTGAAATATAAGGATCTGGCAAACTTTATTATGTTCCAGATTAATATTACCCACAGACAATATTTCAGCACTTTGTGCAATGTACGACTTTGCATAAACAATTATACCACCTGGTGGTCTAGTACTACCTGTACACATGCTACCATCGATTCGACCGAGTATGTCAAAGCCGTCTATATTAAAGATAGACGGACATAGCTAGATCGACTTGGCTATTGATGCTGATCAAGAATATATATACTTTATAGGGTCGGAGATGCATCCTTCTGCCTGTAACATACATTTACATTTAGCACAAAAACATTATACCCTTTTACCCATTTTTCATGGGTTCAGGGTATAAAAAGTTCCCTTGGCAGTTATATTATTTAAAGTCGGTTTTAAGCGAAGTCGGTTTTTCTATTAGCCAATATTTTTCGTCTGCTCTCCGACAGTCTTCTTCAGGGCTTACTAAATATATTAAATATATTACTAAAATATATTACATATATTTCCATTATTCACAAAATCAGTTTACAAATTTATAATCCCTTCAATGCTTGTTTTACATGCCTGCTCT
Organism: Drosophila littoralis; assembly: GCA_018903485.1. Classification (NCBI taxonomy): domain Eukaryota; kingdom Metazoa; phylum Arthropoda; class Insecta; order Diptera; family Drosophilidae; genus Drosophila; species Drosophila littoralis. The sequence goes on along the minus strand of JAEIGF010000365.1, from coordinate 90,590 downwards.
GTTCGGCGTAGTGTTTGAAACTAGTTTTTGCATGTTATTAGATGTCTTTTTATATATGTTCGCAATTTTTGTTTTCTGTTCTATAGTTAAGTCTCTCGGTTAGTGAGAAGAATCTAGTTGTAAAATTATCGTTGCCTTGAAACTCTATGTGTGGCCGGTCTCAATACAGCTGTTTTCTATACCCTGTTTAAACTGGGTATAATGGTTTTGTACAAATGTATGTATGCAAAAGAAGTATCTCCGACCCTATAAAGTACATACATATTCGTACGCTGCACCAATCGATTTAGATCCATATTTATGCTCTTAAAATTTAATAATTATCTGACAATAAACTTAGAAGTTATTCACATTTAGTTTTTGGCAATTGCGGAAGAGCCTCCACAAAGGCATTTTTAAAAGTGTGTGTATGTTGAAGCTCAAGGCTATACCTCTACTTACTAAATTACTTTTTTCACAAAGTTTGTAATCAGTTTATTAGTTTTATGTAATGTCTCTATCGCTTTCCGCCCGTCCGTTTGCTCGTATGAACGTCATTGTTTGTGAAATTATTGAAACTGGAATCTGCATGATCAACGAACCTCTAACTAACTATTCCGCAATGTCCACGTCTAAGTATTAAAACACTTGGTCTCCCTCAAATTGTACGGGATAACTTAATTCAATAAGCTCATAGACTCTCATATAAAGCGTCAGTTGCCCATAAGACCCACTAATAATTGTCAACATTGTGCGACGTGTCGTAAAGATGATAAACATCGCTTACTAAATGCTCTTTGATCTTGTTGATAACGAAAGGCCCGTAAACGGCTATCTTCATTATTTTTCACGAAAACGTGTTTCTTATGTTATAACCTAGTTCACAGTGTGAAGAGGAGTATATTGGCTTTGGTTCAATGTCCTTCAGAAAGAATACCGATATCCTACCTTAAAGATCGACAGGAAACTATTGCAATCACGCGCACTCCCTTTAAATTGCAATAACAAATAATTGCATATGTTAATTTTTGAGAGTCGCTACATCAAGCACTAACTAGTTTTGTTGACTACTATAAGCTTTTGTTACGCTGTATACAGCGCTGTATTGAGCAAAGGGTTGAACCAGATTTCAACGATCTTGTTTATATTTGCTTTATGGCCACTCGCACAATCCACATATTCATATCAGCTTTCAGATTGCCGCTTGTTTCATATTGCCCATTAAAATGGCCATGGGTTTCGACAATCGTGTTTAGTCGCATGTAGCAGACACAGCTGGAATGATCGAGTGAAAACATTAAGTGTGAAGTTGCAAGTAAGATAGAAAGTCAAATTGGAAATAATCATCACTGTTTGGTTAAGTGAAGAGTGTAGAAGCGTGAAACGCATATTCTGAACTTATTGAACACTTTTCGTTTAATCGAGAAAATATCCTGGTAAAGTCAAAGCCTCTGGTAAAATTTAAAATTGAATCAACTACTAATGTTGACTGAGCGATCGATCCACTGAATAACGAAATGAAGAGTGGGCATTAATTACCCTCGAAAACTTTAACAAACTACATACATTAAGACCTTATTAGCATAATAAAGCTCTTAGCACCTTATGAGCTTCATCAAGACAATACCATAGTTAGCCGATATAATAAAGTAAGATAGCTCTAGTCGGGAATGCCCGTCTAGAAGAAGCCTTGAAGCCGCACTGATCTACCGGCATACCAGCACATTCATACCTTTAGCCTCACCTATGGTAAATTCTTTCGTGATTGGCTTCAGTGTTTTTTGTTTAATCTTTAGAAAATTATAGGGGCACAAGAATGGCATCCAAATGTGTATAAATAACAAAGCCCAAGCCTGTTTCCCTAAGAATGCGTTTCTCTTAAAATTTAGGGTGAAGGGGGTTGGTATTTACAAAGAGGATCTGCGTACACTAAACGACAGTCTGCATAATGTCTCTAGCTCTTATATATGCTCAAAAAATAAATTTGTATATAGAATAAGTTATAACCTAGTTCACAGTGTGAAGAGGAGTATATTGGCTTTGGTTCAATGTCCTTCAGAAAGAATACCGATATCCTACCTTAAAGATCGACAGGAAACTATTGCAATCACGCGCACTCCCTTTAAATTGCAATAACAAATAATTGCATATATTAATTTTTGAGAGTCGCTACATCAAGCACTAACTAGTTTTGTTGACTACTATAAGCTTTTGTTACGCTGTATACAGCGCTGTATTGAGCAAAGGGTTGAACCAGATTTCAACGATCTTGTTTATATTTGCTTTATGGCCACTCGCACAATCCACATATTCATATCAGCTTTCAGATTGCCGCTTGTTTCATGTTGCCCATTAAAATGGCCATGGGTTTCGACAATCGTGTTTAGTCGCATGTAGCAGACACAGCTGGAATGATCGAGTGAAAACATTAAGTGTGAAGTTGCAAGTAAGATAGAAAGTCAAATTGGAAATAATCATCACTGTTTGGTTAAGTGAAGAGTGTATAAGCGTGAAACGCATATTCTGAACTTATTGAACACTTTTCGTGTAATCGAGAAAATATCCTGGTAAAGTCAAAGCCTCTGGTAAAATTTAAAATTGAATCAACTAATAATGTTGACTGAGCGATCGATCCACTGAATAACGAAATGAAGAGTGGGCATTAATTACCCTTGAAAACTTTAACAAACTACATACATTAAGACCTTATTAGCATAATAAAGCTCTTAGCACCTTATGAGCTTCATCAAGACAATACCATAGTTAGCCGATATATAATAAAGTAAGATAGCTCTAGTCGGGAATGCCCGTCTAGAAGAAGCCTTGAAGCCGCACTGATCTACCGGCATACCAGCACATTCATACCTTTAGCCTCACCTATGGTAAATTCTTTCGTGATTGGCTTCAGTGTTTTTTGTTTAATCTTTAGAAAATTATAGGGGCACAAGAATGGCATCCAAATGTGTATAAATAACAAAGCCCAAGCCTGTTTCCCTAAGAATGCGTTTCTCTTAAAATTTAGGGTGAAGGGGGTTGGTATTTACAAAGAGGATCTGCGTACACTAAACGACAGTCTGCATAATGTCTCTAGCTCTTATATATGCTCAAAAAATAAATTTGTATATAGAATAAGTTATAACCTAGTTCACAGTGTGAAGAGGAGTATATTGGCTTTGGTTCAATGTCCTTCAGAAAGAATACCGATATCCTACCTTAAAGATCGACAGGAAACTATTGCAATCACGCGCACTCCCTTTAAATTGCAATAACAAATAATTGCATATATTAATTTTTGAGAGTCGCTACATCAAGCACTAACTAGTTTTGTTGACTACTATAAGCTTTTGTTACGCTGTATACAGCGCTGTATTGAGCAAAGGGTTGAACCAGATTTCAACGATCTTGTTTATATTTGCTTTATGGCCACTCGCACAATCCACATATTCATATCAGCTTTCAGATTGCCGCTTGTTTCATGTTGCCCATTAAAATGGCCATGGGTTTCGACAATCGTGTTTAGTCGCATGTAGCAGACACAGCTGGAATGATCGAGTGAAAACATTAAGTGTGAAGTTGCAAGTAAGATAGAAAGTCAAATTGGAAATAATCATCACTGTTTGGTTAAGTGAAGAGTGTAGAAGCGTGAAACGCATATTCTGAACTTATTGAACACTTTTCGTGTAATCGAGAAAATATCCTGGTAAAGTCAAAGCCTCTGGTAAAATTTAAAATTGAATCAACTAATAATGTTGACTGAGCGATTGATCCACTGAATAACGAAATGAAGAGTGGGCATTAATTACCCTCGAAAACTTTAACAAACTACATACATTAAGACCTTATTAGCATAATAAAGCTCTTAGCACCTTATGAGCTTCATCAAGACAATAGCATAGTTAGCCGATATATAATAAAGTAAGATAGCTCTAGTCGGGAATGCCCGTCTAGAAGAAGCCTTGAAGCCGCACTGATCTACCGGCATACCAGCACATTCATACCTTTAGCCTCACCTATGGTAAATTCTTTCGTGATTGGCTTCAGTGTTTTTTGTTTAATCTTTAGAAAATTATAGGGGCACAAGAATGGCATCCAAATGTGTATAAATAACAAAGCCCAAGCCTGTTTCCCTAAGAATGCGTTTCTCTTAAAATTTAGGGTGAAGGGGGTTGGTATTTACAAAGAGGATCTGCGTACACTAAACGACAGTCTGCATAATGTCTCTAGCTCTTATATATGCTCAAAAAATAAATTTGTATATAGAATAAGTTATAACCTAGTTCACAGTGTGAAGAGGAGTATATTGGCTTTGGTTCAATGTCCTTCAGAAAGAATACCGATATCCTACCTTAAAGATCGACAGGAAACTATTGCAATCACGCGCACTCCCTTTAAATTGCAATAACAAATAATTGCATATGTTAATTTTTGAGAGTCGCTACATCAAGCACTAACTAGTTTTGTTGACTACTATAAGCTTTTGTTACGCTGTATACAGCGCTGTATTGAGCAAAGGGTTGAACCAGATTTCAACGATCTTGTTTATATTTGCTTTATGGCCACTCGCACAATCCACATATTCATATCAGCTTTCAGATTGCCGCTTGTTTCATGTTGCCCATTAAAATGGCCATGGGTTTCGACAATCGTGTTTAGTCGCATGTAGCAGACACAGCTGGAATGATCGAGTGAAAACATTAAGTGTGAAGTTGCAAGTAAGATAGAAAGTCAAATTGGAAATAATCATCACTGTTTGGTTAAGTGAAGAGTGTAGAAGCGTGAAACGCATATTCTGAACTTATTGAACACTTTTCGTTTAATCGAGAAAATATCCTGGTAAAGTCAAAGCCTCTGGTAAAATTTAAAATTGAATCAACTACTAATGTTGACTGAGCGATCGATCCACTGAATAACGAAATGAAGAGTGGGCATTAATTACCCTCGAAAACTTTAACAAACTACATACATTAAGACCTTATTAGCATAATAAAGCTCTTAGCACCTTATGAGCTTCATCAAGACAATACCATAGTTAGCCGATATAATAAAGTAAGATAGCTCTAGTCGGGAATGCCCGTCTAGAAGAAGCCTTGAAGCCGCACTGATCTACCGGCATACCAGCACATTCATACCTTTAGCCTCACCTATGGTAAATTCTTTCGTGATTGGCTTCAGTGTTTTTTGTTTAATCTTTAGAAAATTATAGGGGCACAAGAATGGCATCCAAATGTGTATAAATAACAAAGCCCAAGCCTGTTTCCCTAAGAATGCGTTTCTCTTAAAATTTAGGGTGAAGGGGGTTGGTATTTACAAAGAGGATCTGCGTACACTAAACGACAGTCTGCATAATGTCTCTAGCTCTTATACATGCTCAAAAAATAAATTTGTATATAGAATAAGTTATAACCTAGTTCACAGTGTGAAGAGGAGTATATTGGCTTTGGTTCAATGTCCTTCAGAAAGAATACCGATATCCTACCTTAAAGATCGACAGGAAACTATTGCAATCACGCGCACTCCCTTTAAATTGCAATAACAAATAATTGCATATGTTAATTTTTGAGAGTCGCTACATCAAGCACTAACTAGTTTTGTTGACTACTATAAGCTTTTGTTACGCTGTATACAGCGCTGTATTGAGCAAAGGGTTGAACCAGATTTCAACGATCTTGTTTATATTTGCTTTATGGCCACTCGCACAATCCACATATTCATATCAGCTTTCAGATTGCCGCTTGTTTCATGTTGCCCATTAAAATGGCCATGGGTTTCGACAATCGTGTTTAGTCGCATGTAGCAGACACAGCTGGAATGATCGAGTGAAAACATTAAGTGTGAAGTTGCAAGTAAGATAGAAAGTCAAATTGGAAATAATCATCACTGTTTGGTTAAGTGAAGAGTGTAGAAGCGTGAAACGCATATTCTGAACTTATTGAACACTTTTCGTGTAATCGAGAAAATATCCTGGTAAAGTCAAAGCCTCTGGTAAAATTTAAAATTGAATCAACTAATAATGTTGACTGAGCTATTGATCCACTGAATAACGAAATGAAGAGTGGGCATTAATTACCCTCGAAAACTTTAACAAACTACATACATTAAGACCTTATTAGCATAATAAAGCTCTTAGCACCTTATGAGCTTCATCAAGACAATACCATAGTTAGCCGATATATAATAAAGTAAGATAGCTCTAGTCGGGAATGCCCGTCTAGAAGAAGCCTTGAACGCCGCACTGAGCTACCGGCATACCAGCACATTCATACCCTTAGCCTCACCTATGGTAAATTCTTTCGTGATTGACTTCAGTGTTTTTTGTTTAATCTTTAGAAAATTATAGGGGCACAAGAATGGCATCCAAATGTGTATAAATAACAAAGCCCCAGCCTGTTTCCCTAAGAATGCGTTTTTCTTAAAATTTAGGTTGGTATCTCTAGCTCTTATATATGCTCAAAAAATAAATTTTTATAAAGAATAAGTTATCGTTCATTTATAAAAACTAACACTAAGCGGCCACTAGAAAGTAAATTTATACACAGCATATAAAAATGGGGACTAAATAGCTCTATGGTTATATAATGGCGTGTACCACTAAAATGATTAGATACAAGCAAAGAATATGTTGACATATCATTTTACAACCGCTTTTATGAACATTTTTAATGAAAGTGCAAGCTGTTAAAGCATTATTAGACACACAAGCCAAACCAAGCCCGAACTGAAGAAAATCCTGTCGTAATTTACAAAGCTAATAAAGTGTGTTGATTGGCACAAGGCCTTTTTTAATGAAATTAAAACAGCCCCAACTGACAAAGCTAATGATACATAGCCACTGAAACTGATGCCTATAAATTGAAACCTTTGGATTAAGAAGAGTATTACATAATTTAAATTGTCAAAGCCAAAAGCAGCTTTTAATTAGTAATCTGCATCACCTGATAACTTATGATGACGTAACTTAAGTTCTACCAGTGATCATCGCGGCACGCAAGTCATTTACGATAAAACTCTTTAATCTAAGAAAGTAAGAGTATTCTATTAAAAATAAGCCGATGTTCCTCAATGCTTCCGGGCATTTTGATGCACTATCTAACCGCGTATTAACTAAATTTATAAACAAGTAAGAGGTTCTAGGGGATACCCTGAACCCTCTTATTCCAACAGCAAAGGCAAATATATATACTATTCTACATGCTGCATGTCAAGTTTAGTGACTCTAGCTCTTATTATTTACCAAAATTGCTCAAAAGACAGGATTTCGATATAGATTTTCATCGATTACTTGCAAACGTGGGCACTAGAAGGACCTACAGCTCAAATTTGAAGTCTCTAGCTCTTATTGGTTCTGAGATCCTTGCGTTCATACAAACGGACGGACGGACGGAATCTTGAATCTGGAATCTGCATGATCAACGAACCTCTAACTATTCCGCAATGTCCACGTCTAAATATTAAAACACTTGGTCTCCCTCAAATTGTACGGGATAACTTAGATTTAATAAGCTCATATCTTTATATATATAACTGTTTGTCCTGACTGACTGACTGATTGGTGATCAACGCACAGCCCAAACCGTGAGAGCTAGGAAGCTGAAATTTTCACTGTAGTTATTGTACATTATGAGATGAAGGTGCACGTTAAGACGGGGTTTCGGGAAATTCCACTCGCAAGTATGGAGAATCGCAACAAACGTTTGTATGTAACTTTTTTGTTTACCATCCGATCGGCCTCAAACTCAATTTCAAAGTTCTTTGTTCAAATTCATTTGAGGGGTGTTCGCACTTTTTGGAAAATCCATCCCTCCTTGGTATAAATGGGGGTCAAAGATTTGGTGGATTACGTTTTCAAGGATCTATATGAAAAATCATTTGAGACGTGTTTCACATTTTTCGCATAATCAAAGCATCCTCGGAGAAATGTGCGATTTTAATAATTTTTTGGTGCACTTTTAAGTGGTATCCGATTTGCTTCAAACTTTTTTTCAGAGCGCTACATAAGAACTTAATAAATACGTGTCTCAGCGATTTTGGAAATACCACCCGCAACAGTGGGTTATTAGCGAAAAATGTTTATATGGTTTCGCCACAAATCTACTTCGCACTGCCGCTGTACTACTCAACATACCAGGCCGCAGCCTCGTGCTACCTCTTCTAGCGGGCCGGAGCCTCGTACCACCCCGCTATCGGGCCTTAGCCACGCACCAACTACACTGTCGGGCCTTAGCCACGCACCAACTACACCTCGAGACACCAACCAGTGATACCCGCCCCGGGGGCTACGATCTCATGCCACATGCCACAGGCCGAACATCGGTTAAATCCGATGTTAAAGTAACCCGGGTTATTAGGAAACAAGGAATTACCCGGCTTCTTCTTGATAGTTAATAACATAGGCACTTTATTCACTTTTATTACTTATGACTTTATAGCACTCCCTACGCTAAACCCTGCCGCACTGTTCTCTGGAGCTCTAGCGCTCCGCTATGCACGTCGCGTTTTTTTCTCAGCTTGCACTCCTTCTAGCACGTCTACTCACTATCAAGGTTCAATCCAAAAGTGCCGGCTCGCCCGCTAGCGAGCCATGCGCTTGCCTCGGCCGCTCAACTTCGCCGCGAGCTTTCGCAACTTCGCTTCGGAGCTTTCGCTCGTCGCCGCCGAATCGAAGCTGCGCTCTCGCAGGCAGTGTTGAGCAGCCGATCAGCAACGCACGGTTGCAGCGGCGGCCGGCGGTTAAATTCAAACTGGGCTCCTTGCCCTTAACATACTACTAATACAATGCTTACATACTATACAGTTCTTAGGAATTACGATACAATATATATATATATAATTATGAATTGTGGGGTGGCTACCCTAGTGGCCGCCTCACACCCCCCCCTTACTTCGACGACGATACCGTCGCTTCCCCGGCTTAACTTATTACTTATTCGTTGTTTATGTTATTCCCTGCCTTAACAGTGCAGCTCACATTATGCTAAGCCTATTCTGATTACGCTACGTCGTCTCTCGGTAAAACGGCTTCAGCTGCGAGATATTGACCACCGTCCTTTTCCGTTCACCTGGCCTCATTAGGCGCACAATGTTAGGTGACACGAACTTGATGACCCGATAGGGGCCATCGAACTTGGGTGCCAATTTCGCTGCGAAACCCTCGGCGACGTTGGATAGCTGGTGCTGTCTTAACAGGACCATCGAGTCCAACGAAGGCCGCCACTCTCGTCTCCTCAAGTTATAGTGTCTGCCCTGGTCCTTTGATGCACGCTGGAGATTGCTGTGAACGACATAAAAGATTTCTTTTAACCTATCCGCCTTTGTCCTAGGGTCGAACGCACTAGTTGCGGACCCCGGAGTCACCTGATCATATAAAGCAGCCGGCAACCGCGGCTCCCTTCCCTGCATCAGGAAAGCGGGACTGAATCCGGTCGAATCCGACACGCTTGTATTGACCGCCAGCGATATCTCGGGCAAGAGTTCGTCCCACGAACTCTGGTGGCCCTCGATAAATTGCGCTATCATGGTCTTCACGGTCCTGTTGGTCCTCTCGGTAGGATTTTCTTGCGGACAGTAAGGGGCGGTGTACTGGATCTCTACACCCAAGGACTCCAGAAAAGCCTTGAAACTCCGGCTTGTGAACTGTACCCCGTTGTCACACACGAACTTCTTGGGCACCCCGAATCGGCTCAAAATCCTCTCCCGGAACGCCGTTTGTAGATGTGCCGCCGTGGCTCTCCTGAGAGGGACCAGCTCCACCCACTTCGAGAAAGCATCATGGAACACCAGTAACATGGTGTTACCATGTTTCGATCGTGGGAGGGGCCCGACGAAATCCGCACAAAGTATTGCAATCGGCTCTGCCACCTGCCTCGTCAGCATGCGCCCAGCCGGTTTGAGTTGCTCACTCTTGAACTTTTGGCAGGTTTCGCAACACTTCACGTACTTGGCGGCGTCTCGGAACATACCCGGCCAGTAGTACCTTTGGGCTAGCCTCGACAAAGTTTTCCTCACGCCTTGATGTCCGGCCGTGGGGGCATCATGGCATTCCGCCAATACCCTCTGCCGTTGACCACTGGCCACACATAGCTTCCAAGGGATGTAATCTTCGTCGTCCGCGCGGTGGCCCAAATGCCTATATAGCTGTCCGTTTTTCTCGATGTAATCCGGGAACTTGGCTGGCTCTTCGGCGATTCTAGCACGCATACTCGCGACCCATTTGCAGGGCGGCTCGGCCACCACTGCTTGCTGACAGGTCTCTAGAGGATGTCTTGATAGTGCGTCAGCCACGACGTTGAGCTTCCCTCGTCGGTAGTGAACGTCGAATTGGAATTGTTGCAGTTCCAATGCCCATCGCGCGATTCTTCCTGACGGGCTCTCGATAGAATTAAGCCACTTTAGGGCCAAATGGTCCGTTATCACGTCGAACCGGTACCCTTCTAGGTAGCAACGCAGCTTCCGTATCGACCAAACGATTGCCAGGCACTCTTTCTCGGTGGCGGAGTAGTTCACTTCGGCCTTCAGCAACTTTCTGCTCGCGTACCGCTATGACCCGCTCCTGCCCTTCTATCGTCTGCGTCAGCACTGCGCCGAGGCCGTACTCGCTCGCGTCAGTCTGTAGGACGAATCTGGCGGAAAAGTCTGGACAAGCCAACACAGGGGCAGTCGTCAAGCTGTCCTTCAATTGACGCAATGCCTCCTCCTGTTCTTGATCCCATGCCCATTTCCGCCCCTTCTTTAAGAGCGCTGTTAGCGGCTGTACCTGAGTCGCGAAGTTGGGAACGAAGCGTCTGTACCATGACGCCATCCCAAGGCACTGCCGCAACTCTTTACAATTTGTCGGGGCCCTCAGGTTGCGTATCGCCTTCACCTTCTCTGGATCGGTACGTATTCCTTCCCCACAAATGACGTGTCCTAGATAGACCAACCTCTCCCGGAAGAAACTGCATTTCTTCCTATTCAGCCTGAGATTAGCCGCCCTTAACCGGCGGAACACCTCTCTCAAGTTCTCTACATGTTGCTCCTTCGTTGCTCCTATTACCACGATGTCGTCTAGGTAGGCGAATGCATGAGGCTCCATCTCCGGCCCTATGACCGTGTCTAAAGCTCGCTGGAAGGTCGCACACGCCGAGTGCAAACCAAATGGCATCACCCGCCACTGGAAAAGACCTCTCCCGGGGACCGTGAATGCCGTACATTCCCGACTATCGGCGGCCATCGGTATCTGCCAGTACCCGTGCTTCAAATCCAGAGTGGAGATGAACCGGGCGTGACGCAACCGCTCAAGGATGTGATTGATCCTGGGAACAGGATAAGCATCTGGGATGGAATGCGCGTTGAGTTGTCGATAGTCGATACACATGCGCCACTCGCCAGTCTTCTTCTTGACTAAGACGATTGGGGCGCTGTGTGGACTACGCGACGGCTCGATGGCACCTGCCTGCATCAGCTCGTCCACCTGTTCATCAATCACCCTTTGCATGGCCGGGTTCTTCGGGTAATATCTCTGTTTTAATGGCTTATCATCCTTAAGCCTGATCCTGTGCTCCGCGATGTGCGAGACTCCCTGCAGCCCCTCGAAGAGTGTCAGTTCCGACTCCAGGAACTCCTTGAGCTCCGGATCCAAGTCCGCTGGCCACTCTGCCTCTTCTACGCCGGGCTTGCCCTGCGGCTCGCCTCCTCCAGGTACCACTCCGACTCCGAATAGAGCTCCCTGATCGCTCGACTCTGGCAGCCGCTCCTGATTCCCTGTGCCCGTGCGGATTTGAGCCATTGCTCCTAATCCCTCCGTTCTTTGGCACGCTTCCACCGTGCCGCCTGCATGACCAGCGTAGGTCTGCCTTTGCAGGTCTACGCGCCGCCTTTTGGGCTCCTCAAGCTCTCGGCCCGACCCCGAATGAGACTCATCTTTTACTTCCTTCTTCTTCTCCTTTTCCGACAGTTGCCGAGCCGGCATTCCCGTTTGCTGACGCGCGAGGCCTCCTGCCGACTTCTCTCTCTTCTGCTGCCGAGCAGGTGCTCCCTTTTCATGACCTGGGAGGCCTTCCTCCGGCTCCCTCTGTAGCCGAGCAGGTGCTCCTCTTTCATGACTCGGGAGGCCTTTCTCCGACTCTCTCTGTAGCCGAGCAGGTGCTCCTCTTTCATGACTCGGGAGGCCTTTCTCCGACTCTCTCTGTAGCCGAGCAGGTGCTCCCTTTTCATGACCTGGGAGGCCTTCCTCCGGATCCCTCTGTAGCCGAGCTGGTACTCCCCTTTCATGACTCGGGAGGCCTTTCTCCGACTCTCTCTGTAGCCGAGCAGGTGCTCCTCTTTCATGACCTGGGAGGCCTTTCTCCGACTCCTCGCTCGTTCCTGGCCCCGCGCCCGGTATCGTCACTGCTTCTAGGACCAGTTCTGCCTCGCCGCAGCGTATTGTAGTGCCCATTGCACCCAAGAAATCCATACCCAGGATTACGTGGTCCAACATTGCGGGCATGACAAGCATTAACATGCTGGCCACCTTCCCCGCTAGGCCGACGTCTATCCTTAATGCCTTCCCTACTTCGACCGTGGACCCATCTGCCAGACGAATGCGCGCCTGCACGTTCTCCACTCTTCCCCGAATCGCCCCCTTGCGCACGCAGTCTTCGCTCATGAAGCTGCGAGTGGCGCCTGTATCGATAGTGGCGGGCATCGTCCTCCCGCCAATCTCCACCGTGGCGACGATCCGGCCACCCTCCACCTTAAGCGGGGGTACTACTGCCGAGTCCCGTGTGTGTCGGCGTCGACCCGACCCTGACCTGGGCGACGCCGTTGCCCGTTTCCCGCCTCCGTGCGGCGACAACACTCTTGGCTACTTCGGCCCCGACTTCCACATATCCAACAAAATAAGACGGAGGCGTTGGGACATTCCCTGGCGAAATGCCCTTCCCGTGCGCACCTGCGGCATGCTCGTCGCGGGTCGTACCCGTTCCCGGCCTCTTGGCTCATCATCTGGTGGGCCACTTCCGCAGGGGCCGTTGCCGGCGGGGCGGAGACTCGTCTATCCACACCGATCGCTCCGGATCCGATGGGAGCAGACCGGAATGGGTTAAGGTGTTCCCCAGAGGGCTGGACCGTCCTTCCCCACTCCGCACTACTTGAGCTCGTGGCCGCCTGACTCCCTGCCCTGCTTCCGGAGTATTCCGCTCGCTGTCTCATCACCGTTTCGTATTCCACAGCGAGTTGAGTCAGTTGGGACAAAGTGGAAAAATCTTGCCGTCGTACGTAAAGCCTGTATTCGGGTGCGGCATTCTCATATATCCGGTGCAACTCCTGCGCCGGCTCATATCTGGCATGGTGCATCAAAGCCCTCAGCTCTATTAGGTATTCCTTAAATTCTTCCCCCACACGCTGCCGGCGGGATCGGATTTCGTCTTCCAACCTCTCGAAATAGCGTGGCGGCAGAAAGAATTTCAAGAAACCCCTCCTAAATACCGACCATGGCACATCCCTCAGTCCACTACTCAGAAACCAACGGGCAGCCCGGTCACAGAATACCTCGCTCATGGCCCGAGGCAACCGATCGAGGGCTATACCGTACGTAATGGCACGCTCCTCTAGGTCCTCTAGGAACCCAAGGGGGTCGAAACGGCCATCGTACCTCATGCCCCACTTTCGGACTTGTGGCCCCGCTATCGGGCCTTAGCCACGCACCAACTACACTGGCGGGCCGTAGCCACGCACCAACTACACTAACGGGCCGTAGCCACGCACCAACTACACTGGCGGGCCGTAGCCACGCACCAACTACACTAACGGGCCGTAGCCACGCACCCACTACACTGGCGGGCCGTAGCCACGCACCAACTACACTGGCGGGCCGTAGCCACGCACCAACTACACTGGCGGGCCGTAGCCACGCACCAACTACACTGGCGGGCCGTAGCCTCGCACCAACTACACTGTCGGGCCTTAGCCACGCACCAACTACACTGTCGGGCCTTAGCCACGCACCAACTACACCTCGAGACACCAACCAGTGATACCCGCCCCGGGGGCTACGATCTCATGCCACATGCCACAGGCCGAACATCGGTTAAATCCGATGTTAAAGTAACCCGGGTTATCAGGAAACAAGGAATTACCCGGCTTCTTCTTGATAGTTAATAACATAGGCACTTTATTCACTTTTATTACTTATGACTTTATAGCACTCCCTACGCTAAACCCTGCCGCACTGTTCTCTGGAGCTCTAGCGCTCCGCTATGCACGTCGCGTTTTTTCCTCAGCTTGCACTCCTTCTAGCACGTCTACTCACTATCAAGGTTCAATCCAAAAGTGCCGGCTCGCCCGCTAGCGAGCCATGCGCTTGCCTCGGCCGCTCAACTTCGCCGCGAGCTTTCGCAACTTCGCTTCGGAGCTTTCGCTCGTCGCCGCCGAATCGAAGCTGCGCTCTCGCAGGCAGTGTTGAGCAGCCGATCAGCAACGCACGGTTGCAGCGGCGGCCGGCGGTTAAATTCAAACTGGGCTCCTTGCCCTTAACATACTACTAATACAATGCTTACATACTATACAGTGCTTAGGAATTACGATACAATATATATATATATAATTATGAATTGTGGGGTGGCTACCCTAGTGGCCGCCTCACAAAGGGCGAATATGAAAGTAGTTTGTTTCCGTCCGCTCAGTTTCAAAATCATTTTTAAAGCTTTTTAAGAACATTGATTTTATAACATACGTGCCACGGGCTAGGCCGGGCTATACCCGCTAGTACTCTCATGTAAAGCCAGATTTCCACGATCTTGTTTATATTGGCTTTATGGCCACTCGCACAATCCACATATTCATATCAGCTTTCAGATTGCCGCTTGTTTCATGTTGCCCATTAAAATGGCCATTGAGCATTGAGCATTGAGTAATAAAGAGAAAAAAGCTCGGAGGAAGCCTTCAGCTCTGTCTCTTTATTACTCAATGAGCCACACCAATAATTAATTATTATTGAGAAAAAAACGAACTAAAATAGCATTACAGAAAAAATTACAATGCTGTTAGAATGCGATAGAATGCGAAGCAGCCGCGCATGAATGTGTGTGTGTACACAAATTCTTGAAATTTTCGCTAGCTGTGCCATCCAATTGCGCAGTTACATATAACTTTGGTTTTCTCTTAACCGAGCTTAATGAAATTTTCTACAGTATAATTTATTGTACCATAGAATATTTGTGTATTCTCAAAAAGTCAATTGCATTAAAATTGTGGCTTAGATTGGTTGGCAATATAAGTTGGGTTATTAACTTGATTTATGGCTGTGCAGTGTTAGAGGGGAGGTGGCGATAGGTATAAAATGAAAGATACTTGACATATACAAATATAATAATCTAGAAGCAACATATCATGTTAGGTGACTCTAGCTCATATTATTTACCCAATTTGCTCAAAAAACAGGATGTCGATATCGATTTTTATCGATTGCTTGGAAACGGAGTAAGTTATCGATTATCGGAAACAAACTCGATCTGTGCAGGCACTAGATCTAAAATTTGAGCTCTCTAGCTCTTATAGGTTTTGAGATCCTTGCGTTCATACATACGGACGGACGGACGGACGGACGGACGGACGGACGGACAGACAGACGGACATGGCTAGATCGACTCGGCTATTGATGCTGATCAAGAATATATATACTTTATATGGGATCGGAGAAGCTTCCTTCTGCCTATTACATACATACGCATTTTGCACAAATACAATATACCCTTTTTATCCATTTTTAATGGGTTCAGGGTATAAAAACACATTTTTATAGTTGGCCGTCTATGCGAAAGAATATCAAACACAACATGGTGCTGACCAAACTCCCTGACCATGTTGACTAACGATGATTGACCATTTCTCTCGCTGTTCGGTTGCTGCCCCTTTGCAGGATATGATAGTAGGATATGATAACGTGTGTACGCTTCGCCTTCCCAAAAAATATTTCATTAAACTGAACGTATTCTCAAATCCGACTCCAGTTTTCGTGAGCATTAATAAAAATAACTTTTAAAAATCAAGAAAGTAAGGATATTTAGGGCACGCCGTAGATGTAATATCCTTATAGACATTGACCTTATGAAGATATGTGAGAGTAGTGAAGCATCTTTGGTCACGATATCTTGATAAAAAAAAGAGAAGAAAAAAAATGCTTAACTTTCGACCGATCGTTCCTATTTACTGCATGCAAGAGAAAGACGAACAAATGAGAAGTTCAAAGTTTTTATTCTGAGAGACTTGTTCGCATAGAAACAGATAGACGGCAGACAAACAACTCGGCTGTTGATGCTGATCTAGAATATATATATCCTATTGGATCGGAGATCGCTCCTTCTATGTGTTGCACATTTTATGACAAAATTATAACAAGTAAGAGGTTCTAGTCGGGAGCTCCCGACTAGGGGATACCCTGAACCCTCATATTCCAACACCAAATGTCAAGTTTGGTGACTCTAGCTCTTATTATTTACCAAAATTGCTTAAAAATCGGGATTTCGTTCATTCATACGGACGGACGGACGGACGGGGGCGGACAGACAGGCGGACATGGCTAGATCGACTCGGCTATTAATGCTGATCAAGAATATATATATACTTTATGGGGTCGGAGATGCTTCCTTCTGCCTGCTACATAAATTTGGATTTTGCACAAAAACATAATACCCCTTTTACCCATTTTTAATGGGTTCAGGGTATAATAAACTCTACGAGGGTATAACAAGTAGGAATGCTCTGATCGGGAGTGCCCGACAAGGGGGAACTGATTTCTACCAACACTAAATGCAGCACTACAAACTTGTTTGTTTTAGCAGTAATAAGAATAAATTAAAAACTTCGTCAAAACAGCATTCGAACTCGCAACTTCCTTCAACCCACCAAACTATTTTCCACTGCCTCACACTCCACAGCCATACCATAAATTCCGTGTAATTCTGTTTTTATACATGTGTGCAAATGTATACAGAAAGCCATAAAATGAACGATAGTTGATTTATATAAGTATTTTATGATCTACAAGGTATATGCAAAATTTTTAGACTCAGCTTTTAAAAACCCATTAAAAGTGGGTAAAAATGGTCTAATTTATTTGTGCAAACGTATGTAACAGGTGTCTGTGACCATCGATGCATTCAATTATTTCAGGCTAAGATTAAAATTAGTTTAAGTTTTTGCGATCTGAAATTAGCTGACCAGCTTTGCTAAGTGTTTTCTTTGATTCGGTGCATGTTGCCGGAATGTAAACAAATATGTAGAAAGGTTCTAAGCTCTCGCTATTAATTTGATACAAACCATGACATATTTGGTAGAAAAACTTGTAGTTTGTATTAACACTTACTGAACCATGTTACCATCCAATATACAAGTGGATTTCGGTGTTCCCGCTCGTTTTTATTGTCTTAAAACAATAATAGCGTCCAACCGTGATGATTGCAATTTATTAGATATTTTACTTTTCAAGCTAATAATTATTCCATTTAAAATTATTTTACTTATCGCTTTCTTTTGCTCAAAATGTGTTAGAGCTGGGAAAATATCGATGACCAAATACATCGATATAATCGACACAGCGACAATAGCAAAGTCGATCTAGTCATGTCCGTCTATAAAAGCTATAGACTTTACTTTAGAACGTAGGTCCTCCTAGAGCCAGCGCAGTACGAGGTTGATTCCGATATTCTATAGCTTGCCCCGTTCTCAAGTAATCGATAAAAATCGACATCGAATTCATGTTTTTTGGGCAAATCTTGTAATTTTAAGAGCTAGAGTCACCAAACTTGTATAGCTATCGCCACCTCCCCACTACTTATACATAGCTACAAATCAAGATAATTAACCAACTGGTTTTGCGCACCACTTTAATCTACAATTTTAATGCAATTGGCTTTTTAAGAATATACAAATATTTTATAGTACAATAAGATCTACTGTTGAAAATTTCATCAAGATCGGCTAAGAAACAGAGAAATTATTTAGGTAAACGTGTTTTGGCTGCCCTAGGGTTTGGGGCAGCAAGCGCAATTTACAAGAATTTTTTGAAAAATGTACTCACGCACATTCTAGTCATCCGAGTGTGTCAGAAGATATAAGGAAATTTATTTGTTCCCTTAAATGATACAAGCTCTTAATGTATTCTTCCAGAAATCTGAAATTGTCTGCATGCAATCTCCACTGGCAACCAACCAGCCGATGACAGATAGATAACAAGTTCAGCTTCTGAACAATGGGACTGAGTCAATTTACAACCATCCTGAGTACTCTTTTGTTCTTCAGGCAGGCCGCAGGAGTGACACAGTCAATTAATCCAAATATAATAATTATACTTATAGATGATATGGTAACTTAAAATAAATGATATACGAATCAAATAAAAAAAAAAACTACTACTCAGGGCTTCAACGATGTCAGTTTTCATGGGTCTAATCAAATTCTAACACCAAATATTGATGCATTTGCTTATAATGGAGTTATACTTAATCGTTACTATGTGCCTAATCTATGCACACCCTCGAGAGCTGCACTGCTAACTGGAAAGTATCCCATACACAATGGTAGGCAAAATAGCTGAAAATTTGACATCAGAAAATGTCCCTTCTAAAGTTAAATTTCATCTTTTGGTAAAGGAATGCAACATTTTGTGCAAATACCAGATGAGCCCTGGGGATTGCCGCTAGGAGAACGTCTCATGCCCCAGTTCTTTCGTGATGCAGGTTACTCTACGCAGCTAATTGGCAAATGGCATTTGGGATTCTGGCGGCAGGACCACACGCCTATAATGCGCGGCTTTGATCATCACTTTGGCTACTATAATGGGTACATAGATTATTATGACCATACCCATTATATGCTGGACAGAAATTACACAGCAGGCGCTGACTTTCGACGCGATCTACAACACTGTCATTCGGATAACGGTACTTATGCAACAGAGGCTTTTACGGAAGAAGCTCATCGTATAATCGAACAACATGACCTAAGTCGCCCACTCTTCATGGTATTAAGCCATCTAGCCGTGCACACAGGTAATGAGAATCAGCCCATGCAAGCTCCCAACGAGGAAGTGGCAAAATTTGCACACATAAGCGATCCGAAGCGTCGCACCTATGCGGGTGAGAGACCTATTAACTACTTAATAATGTAAAAACATATAATATATATATATATATATATATTTATGTTGGTTTTAAGGTATGGTCTCCAGTCTCGACAAGAGTGTGGGTCAGACAATGCGGGCTCTCTCAGATCGGGGCATGCTTAACAACTCGATTGTACTACTCTACTCAGACAATGGAGCGCCCACTCTAGGTATTCACTCCAATAGTGGCTCCAACCATCCTTTTCGCGGCGTAAGTACCCTTAAGCTAAATAGACTCTTTTTATACCCTGAACCCATTGAAAATGGGTAAAAAGGGTATATTGTATTTGTGCAAAATGCAAATGGCAGGCAGAAGGAAGCATCTCCGACTCCATAAAGTATATATATTCTTGATCAGCATCAATAGCCGAGTCGATCTAGCCATGTCCGTCTGTCTGTCTGTCCGTCCGTCCGTATGTATGAACGCAAGGATCTCAAAACCTATAAGAGCTAGAGAGCTCAAATTTTAGATCTAGTGCCTGCACAGATCGAGTTTGTTTCCGATAATCGATAACTTACTCCGTTTCCAAGCAATCGATAAAAATCGATATCGACATCCTGTTTTTTATCAAATTGGGTAAATAATATGAGCTAGAGTCGCCAAACATGATATGTTGCTTCTAGAATATTATATATATGCCAAGTATCTTTCATTTTATACCTAACGCCACCTCCCCTCTAACACTGAACAGCTATAAATCAAGTTTATAACCTATCTTATATTGCCAACCAATCTAAGCCACAACTTTAATGCAATTGACTTTTTGAGAATACACAAATATTCTATGGTACAATAATATATACTGTAGAAAATTTCATTAAGCTCGGTTAAGAGAAAACCAAAGTTATATGTAACTGCGCAGTTGGATGGCACAGCTAGCGAAATGCTTCGCATTCTATCGCATTCTAAGAGCATTGTAATTGCTATTTTAGTTCGTTTTTTTCTCAATGATACTTAATTATTGGTGTGGCTGTTGAGTAGAGGCATAGCAAGTGTTGCGGTCTGTCGCGAGTTCGAGCCCTACATGGGAAACTATTTTGTTTTGTTTTTTTTTTTTGCTGGGTTGTCTGTTGACTAGAGTCGTCAGCAAGTAATACGGTCAGTTGCGAGTTCGAATCCTGCCAAGGGAACTTTTTTTTTTTTAATTTATCTTTATTACTTAAAACGAGCGCGATGCGCGAACTGCATTTGGTGTTGGAATGGGAGGGTTCAGGTTATTCCCTAGTCGGGAGCTCCCGACTAGAACCTATAATGTGTTTTAAATTAATACTCTTGATTAATACATTAATACTCTTGAGAACATTACAATTTTTTTTCTTTAAGATAAATTATAAGGATTCATTTTCGTTTTCAATAAGTAGCCCGTGTCTCTGTCTATGTTTATTTGTTGGTAACTACTCTCCACCTTTTAAACATTAGTAGTGAAATTTTTTACTTGTGCGTTATTTTATTTGTTCAGTCCGAATACATTTCTTTTGAATCGAAAATAAATGTATCACAAATTTTATATAAATAAAATTATGTGTTTCTGATCTGAATCCTATAATACGCTGATTTGAAATATAACTTTGTTAAGTTATATTTATTGAATTTATTAGAGCTACAAATTGTGAATCGAAATACATTTTTTTGATATTTTTCTTAGGTTTTCAGTACTGTTATCACAAAATTTGACATAATGCTGATAGTACAGTACAGCCTTTTTCCGAGTGTACGGATTTAGAAACACAAAAGTTTTAGAAACACGTTAGCTTGCCAGGAGCAAGCATGTCTTGTTTCTATTTTTATAGCATAGTATATAGTATAGTATATTGTATTTGTACAAGTGTGTGTAACAGACGGAAGGAAGAATCTCCACCCCCATGAAGGGTATACATATATTCTTGATCAGCATCAATAGCCGAGTCGATCTAGCGATGGCCGTCTGTCTGTCCGTCCAGGCGGACAGACTTCCGTACGTATACGAGTCAATCTTAGAACCTACAAGAGCTTGAGAAGAAATTGTGAACGTAAGTCCTCCTAGTACCCGCATTGCATTAAAATTGTAGCTTGAATTGGTGGGCAGTACAGGTTATTAACTTGCTTTAAAGCTATGAGGTAGTAGCGGGCAGGTGGCGATAGGTATAAAATGAAAGATACTCGATATGTATATACTATTCTATAAGCAGCATATCAAGATTGGTGACTCTGGCTCTTATCATTTACCCAATTTGCTCAAAAAACAGAATTTCGATATCAATTTTTATCAATTGCTTGGAAACGGATGTCGATCTGCACAGACGGACGGACAGACAGACAGGCGGACATGGCTAGATCAAGAATATATATACTTTATGGGGTCGGAGATGCTTCCTTCTGCCTGTTACATACATTTATATATTGCTCAAATACATTATACCCCTTTTACCCAATGGGTTCAGGGCATAAAAATATAAGAATTAAGTTAATATTTACTATTGAATTTTCCGACTTGATAGGTCGGCGGTTCTGAATCTTTTCAGTCTTCTTGTGGATGGTGTTTGTAGCAGTTGTCTTGCAGCTATGTTGCGGTGATGGGCTAGGTGGTCGTTGTACCTACGAGAGTGATGGTTGACTTCATCACCTAACTTGGTGAGTTTCAGGTAATTTTCGATCACCGAGATTTTGAGGTACCTTAGGAGGCCACCGATGCGTCTCACCGCCATCGACCATAGGTCCATATGGGTGCCACAATGGTCTTGAATATTATTCGTTTGCAATGCAATAGTAGTGAGCTCTTGGGTCCAATGAGCCAGTCAAGTTTTTCCTTAGCCTTGATTGCCGTGTGTGCCGTGTGATGCCGAGATAAAACTTTTGTCCAGCGAAATCCCAAGATATATGTGGCTTGTAGCTTGTGGTATAAGCTGGTCGTTGCGTCGTAGGGTGAACCAGACACTGGAAGACTATGCGCCATTGATTTTAATGTTCCACAGTTTTGCCTACTCCTGAATTAGAATGAGGTGTTCTTGCAGGACTCTGTGGCTGTATACTCGCATTGATTTGCAGCTAATACTGCTGTGTCATCGGCATATGTTGCAATGAGCATATATGGAGGTGCGTCGGTGTTGTGCCAAATCTGACTTGGCATGTCGGATGTATAAAGTGTGTATAGCACTGGTCCTAGGACACTTCCTTGTGGACCACCAGCTTTAATATGATTTCTCTCTGAAAAATCACTCTTGCAGGAGACAAAGAAGGTTCTATATAAAAGGAATGATTCTAGTATTCGGTAATATGGTGCTGGAAGCAGGTGATTTAACTTGAATTTTAAGCCGTCATGCCATACTCTGTCGAATGCCTGCTGAACTTCGAGAAATGCGGCGACGCAGTACATTTTGGCCTCAAAGGCTTCTTGAATAAAATGCACTACCCTGTACCTGTTTTGGACATCCGTGTTGTCGACGAAAGCCAAATTGGTGCGAAGGATGCGCGAATTATATATGTTTGAGATGTATACCAAGAAATAATACAACACTCGAATTTAACTTTTAATTTTGCGTTTATTCGTACTGGTTAGATCTGTGGTTTTCTTACAACTGAATTATAATTCTAAGACAAAAGAGTGCAAAGGCTCAGTTGGCGATTTGGGGCTATTGTTTATAGAGAGCGCCAAGCAGAGAAGCTGCAGAGAGCAACTGAGGCTTTGTTTTATGTTTACATTAATGCATCGGAGCGGCATAGCCACTTATGGTTATTAGTTTCAATATGAGCCTTTAGCAGAAATGCTGCGAGGCTCTGGGCTGATCGATTAATAATTGTTTATATAAAGTGGTCACCATCAGTGAAACTGTTGTGGCAACTTAACCGAATTAATAATGGAGTCTATTTCAAAAGAAGTTGCGTCGTATTTATGTGTCAAAATATTTTATAACACTTCGATCTTTAAGAGTTGGATTGTGTTTACAATAAATTGGATTTCAGTCCAGCGGATACAGGGCTTGCAAGCTCAACTGGTTTGAACTCGACATTATATTGGTGTGAATGGGGTGGTGACGTCAAGGGCGTAACTCTTCCCCTGTTAGAATATGAATTCTCCTGAATTCTTTTAATGTTAATGTTAATATTTTTTTTCTTTAAGTATAAATATATAAAAATGATTACAGCTACAAAGGCTAATAAAAATATAGTGAATAACCCATATGTTTCTCTTTTTTCGTATTTTAGCTCTGTTATTTCTTTAAAATTTTCAAAATTTTTTATCGACAAATGATCAAAATTTATTGTGTTTTTATAAGTTTGATTAAGTTATTCGGTTGGATAATAAAACCTGTCATAGTATTCAATTTTTTCGTTAGAAAATGTTTCCGCTAATAATTTAATTTCACAGTTTACAAACTGAATCAAGCTATTTCCATTTAGTACAATGTTTCTGTCGTCACAATTTTGATGTAATCTTACGTTTTTTGCATTTTTTACAATTATTGATTCATCGTCTATTTCTTCCAAGCTTGTGATATTATTAAATATGAAATTGCAATTGTTATAAATAGTACAGCTTTTACTTGATTTTAATTCTTTAAATATTGTGTTTTGTTTGTAGTCGTATGTTATGTTTTCTATTTCTACTACAAATGTATTTTCTTGGTCGATTTGTATAAACTCAGTATTAGGTATGGGAATTAATTAGTTTTTATATATGTTTTTGGTAATTTAATTGCCATTATAATAGCATTGTTCTTATAACTTAATACCCCCATTCTTATTAATTTTAACTTGTTAAAATCAATGTTAAATTTATTTATTTCGTCTGTTGACAATATTCCTGGCATAAAAAATTTATTTTTAGCTGAAGCTATATTTTCCTGAATATAGTTTATTTTGTATTCAATATTTTTTAATTTCTGCATCTGGTCATTGTATAACAATTTCATTACGATTTTGTTCATTTATATTTTCTATAGTGTCATTTATAATGAGTCTGTCATGCATTATTGTGTCCGCTAAGATATGAATGGTATCGTTAAAGTGTGAATTTATATAAATTAGTTGATTCATATTTTGAATTAAATTGTGATTGTTGGTATCTATAATACTCAAATGTTCTAAAATATCCGTTGTGTCCTCTTCGCCCATGAGTCCGAAAAGCCATTTAAATACTGTTTCTGCTGTGTTTATGAGCCCTCGTTTCATTCTATTGTTGGGACTTATCGATCTAATTTTTGCTTTTATTGTATCTATTTCATCTAAAAGTAATTTTTTATCTGTGATATTTATATGTTTTATATTGTTTTCAACTTTATTAACTATATTAGTGATTTCATCAATGTTTATAATATGTAAAATAATAATGGTTTCATTAACTATTTCCGATGGATATGTTTGCACTGGAACATATCCTGCGTTTTCCTGAACTGGCATAATATGCAATCTTGTGTCTATCAAAGTCAATGTTGTTAGTATACAACATATGAAAAATGGGATCTGTAACGAAGTATTTTTATTTTTATTTTTTACTCAGTATTTTTGGCTTATGGCAATGGCTATAATAATTAGTAAAAATTTTTACTGTACATTGCTATTTGCTTTTGGGTTAGTTTCAAGCTGTAATGGTCTTTTTATATTACATGGGTGAACATTTTGTAATTTGGTAAATCTGAAGTAGGGTTCGTCCTTGTGTCTGACTCGCTTATAATTTTTTATTGGTCCTTATTCTCGTTGTTCTTCATAGTTTTCTCTTATAATGTTTCGTTCATTTATAATTTTGTTTTTAAAATCTGATATTAAAGTGTTAAGTTTTTCGTCATCTTACGTATTTTTTGCGTAATTCGGTGAGCATTTAATTGTGGAGTGGAAACGGTTATTATAAGCTCCAATAACTATTTGAATGTTTGATTGAATTGATAAGTCATTGTCTATTCCGTTTAGTATTTCAGTTATTGTAGAATGTAATCTTTCAATATTTTCGTTTCCTGTATGTGAGTTGGGTTTTGTAAAATGTACTTCTACCTGTTCTGATTCTAAAAATTGTATTATTTGTTCTGATCTGAATTCATTGTCCACAATTATCTTTTTAGGTTTGTTAAATTTTGTAAAATGTCCAATTATAATTTGCTTCTTTGTTCTCCAATTTCTGTCTTTTATATTATACGCTACCGCAAATTTAGTGAGCTTATCTATAGTGGTTAAAAAACTTTTGTGTTTTATATGAAATATGTCTAAATGAATAATTTCGTTTTTTGTTTTTGGCGTTTCAGTTATATTAAAATTTGCTTTTATCGGGTTTCTGTCACACTTTATTTCTTTACATTTGTTACAGTTAGATATTATTAAGTGAATATGGTCTCTTAATCTTGGAAAATAAATTTTGTCCTTTAAACTATAAAATGTTTCATTTATGGCACTGTGCAGTGATTCTTTTGTATGATAAAATGAAATTTGCTTATGCAGTTCATCTTCATTTGATATTTCTAAAGCTCGCTTTGTGCATTTATAAAATTTATAATTATTTGTTTCAGAAAAAAGGTTAATTAAGATGCATTGAATCTTATGATATTCTTTATCTGGTACCTCTGAATATATTCCTACTGTTCCTTTTATGTAGTAACTTATTTTGAAGTTTCTGTTCTATATCCATTTTAGAATCTACTTGATTTATTTCTATTATTTTTCTGCCATGCAAGCTAATAATGTTATCTACTGCAGTATATGCTATGATTATTTGTGTTTTATACTTATTAACAATTTCAATATTTATATAAAAATGTCTTAGTTGTTCTTCTTGTGCTGAATGTTGAGTGTCTGATAATTCAAAATTTGATTCTTCATTATTGTTTTTATTTATTAGTTCGGCTGTTTCCTGTCTACTCAAAAAGTCTGCTACTTTATTATCTTTTCCTTTCAAATATAATATTTCATAATCAAACTCCTGCAATTTTAGGAGCCATCTTTGATGTCTGGATGTCATTTCTTTACCTTTGAATTTATAATTGAGATATTTAATGGGGGCATGGTCTGTAACAATTTAAAATTTGTTACCAAATAAATAGTGTCTGAAATAGTCCACTGCTTGAACAATGGATAGAAATTCTGTATCCATTGTACTATAATTTTTTCATGATTGGTTAGAGTTCTGGAAACAAAAGCAATAGGTTAATATAAAATCCTGCCATTCCTAAAAATATTTTTTACTGTTTTTCTGTTTTTGGAAGTGGTATCAGTTTAATTGATTCAATTTTATTTGGGTTTGGTTTCAACCCTTCTTTCGTTAGAATGTGACCTAAAACTTCTGTATTTTGTTTCATAATGCTTGAATTTTCAAATTATGCTCTTGATGCTTTCTGAAAATTTTTTCTAATGCATATTTGTGTTGCTTTAGAGTTGTTGAAAAAATTAATATGTCATCCAAATATACAACACAGATTTTGTTAATAAAGGCCCTTAATATTTCGTTCATTAATCTTTGAAACGTTGCTGGTGCATTTTTTAATCTAAAAGGTGTAACGAAAGCTGTCTTTTCTATGTCTTGTTCATCCATTAAAATCTGATGATATCCTTTTGCTAAATCTAAAGTGCTGAAATACTGAGATTTTCCGAACTTGTCTAATATTGCGTCCATGATAGGTAATGGATACTTATTATATATTTTATATATTATATATATTTAAGCGTCGATAATCTACACATATTCGAAATTTTTGACTCCTGATTGATCAATTTTTTAGGTATCACACAAATAACTGTATCTGCTTTTACTTTTCCTGATTATACCAGTTCTTTCCATTTCAATAATTTGTTTTCGAACTTCTTCTTCATATTTGGGAGAATATCTATAAATTTTGGAGTTAATTGGTTGATCTGTAGTTGTTCTAATACTGTGAACTACTGTATTTGTATTAGTCAACATATTTCCATCTTTATAGTATAAATTTCTGTATTTATTTGTTAAACGTTTAACGATTTCAGAATTTTAACCCCATTAAAAAGTTTAATAATTTTGTTTTTAAAATCAATACTTACAACATTTCTTTGGATAAAATCCATGCCCAATAGAAAATCATACGATTTTTCTAGGGGCAAAGCTACCCATCTTGATCGTGCATTTTCTGCATATTTAAACCAAAGACGATATAAACACTAAGATGAGTAACGCCATAAAACAACAAAATGTTTCTATGCTGCTTGATTTTTTGAAAATTGAGAACGCAAACGAAATCTGTATCATTGCGCTCTCACAGCCGAGAGAGCGAAAAGGCTAAAAATATAATGTAGTCTCAGCTTCGGCTCTATGAGGGCCGTGCAAGCAATTATGTTTGTATGCGTGTGAATATACATACATACATACATAACAGCATATTTGAATGTGTTGCTATTCACTGCCCTAGCAAAGTCTCTGGCCGGCAAAGAAATAAATTTTCTTAGTTTTCCTGCGCTGATCATGAACAATCCCAAATTTGTATTCACATATGAATGCATGTTCTGTACTAAGGTTGGCTCCGTAGAGAAAATGTATTTTTAAGTCGATGCAAATATTTATATAACTTCTTTAAATTAAATTATAAATTAAATTATTATTATTTTTAAGTAATAAAAATCAATTAAGAAATAAAATAAATTATACAAATATTTGCACCGACTTAAAATATTAATTTTCTACGGAGTCAACCTCAGTTCACAATATGCATTCATATGTGAACACATATTAGGAGTAGGTCATGCATGATCAGCGCTAGAAACCCAGAGCAGTGAATAACAACACATACATATGTATATACTTTAAAGTTCTTATGCATGCATAATTCACGCACACAACCAAAGGTGCTTGCACGCCATTAGCTGAGACAAGAACTTTTCTCGAGCATACACTGTTCAAAAACAAAAGTGAAATCAATCTATGTGTGATATTTTCTTATCGTAGTTCTTGCAGAAGATGCGCCTTGTGTAAAAATTATTTAATTCTTAAATTTTCTGTAAAATTAATCGTTAGTATCTAGAATAATATATAATTTAAATAAAGCATGTTTTTCATGGATAAAGCACAAGCACTTTGCGTCGATCGTAAGTTTGAAACTATTTTGCTCAATGTACTTCGAAAACGAAGTGACGCAAAGCACCATCGACCAGCTTTGCTGAAGGCAGGCAACTTACTTCGTTGCTCGTGTCAGCATCAGCAAGGCGCGACTTCGGCATTCGTTTGTCTGGTCTTTGGAGAACGAACAGTCAGCCGGCAGGCATGTCGTACGAAGCCTTAAAGGCCAGATGAAAGGCCAGGCTAGAAATTTTGCGTCGCATTCAAATGTTTGGGCGTTACTCATCTTAGTGTTTATATTGCCTTTGTTTAAACTCACTTGGTACTTTAGTTTTTACTAAATAATTATTAGTTTTTAGTTCACCGTTTATTGTATGAATAATTTTAGAATATTTTTCAATTATTGTATATTTAGATGTATGCACACTTGCTGTGTTAAGAATACTAATAGTTGATCCCGTGTCAACTAGGATTATATATGTGTTTCCCTTAATAGTCCCTTTAATACAAATTTTCTTTTCATCCGAGGCTAATTGGTAAAAAATGTTGGTTCATCTACAATGCTTGAACTTTCAGGATTTTCCTCATTTAGGTTGTCAACACTCATTGCTTCTTTGGTGCTTGCTGATTATTTTGCTGAAAATTTTGGTTTTGGTTAAAATTTTGCTGCTGTCTAGTATTCTGACTTTGGCGATTTTGGTTGTAATTCTGATTTTGATTATAGTTATAGTTTTGATTGTAATTTTTGTTTTGATTATAATTTTGGTTTTGATTATAATTTTGATTATTTCTTACATTTTGGCTTTGATTTCCCTGATTTTGTTCATTATTCTGATTCCTATTGTTCGAGTTATTATTATTGGTTTGTCTGTTATTTTTGTTGTTACGTCCAGAGTTCTGGTTTTGATTGTTTTGGTTTTGAATATTTTGATTTTGCTTCTGTCCTTGGTTAGAATAGTTGTTGTCAGTGTTTCGTTTAAGTAATAGTTTTTGATTTAAATTTCCATAATTTAGTCCGATAAATTTTGCAATTTCTGTCCTTACGTCAGATAATGTTGTTTTGGTCATTAATGAAATTGCCATAGGGTCGGATGCTAATTCCTTGACTAGTTGTATTAACAAGTCACTTAATATGTCCACTAGTCTATCATTATTTTCAAATAGTGAAAAGTCTGTAATTTCTTCAACAATCTGACGAACCTTATAATCTAAATCTCGAATGGTAATTATCCTTAAATTATTAATTTTTCTGGTGAGGCCCATCTGGTCTGTTCTGGGGCGGTAATGATGTGTAAGTCTGATCTTGCTTGTATCCCAATCTTCTGGTGGGTTAATGTTAATGCCTGACCTTGAATTTTGGTGTTGAATATGACGCTGAATGTCTGGGCACTGTTTCCATACTCCTGCACAACCTGGTCCACCGATGCAATAAAGCCATGTAGAGTAGCCTCTTCTCCAGTGAACACAGGTAAGTATCTGGTTTCTCGTTCAATGCTGTTTCGTTATTGGATTAGTATTGTTCTGCTGCTGCTGCTGCTCCAGTATTATTGATTTTAATGCTTCAATGCATTGCTGCATTGTTGTTATATCGCGTTGATTTTCCATATTGTTTTATTTGTTAAAGGTGATGTTAAAATTTTTCTGGTCAAACACTTTATTTATGTATTCGTACTGGTTAGATCTGTGGTTTTCTTACAACTGAATTATAATTCTAAGACAAAAGAGTGCAAAGGCTCAGTTGGCGATTTAGGGCTATTGTTTATAGAGAGCGCCAAGCAGAGAAGCTGCAGAGAGCAACTGAGGCTTTGTTTTATGTTTACATTAATGCATCGGAGCGGCATAGCCACTTATGGTTATTAGTTTCAATATGAGCCTTTAGCAGAAATGCTGCGAGGCTCTGGGCTGATCGATTAATAATTGTTTATATAAAGTGGTCACCATCAGTGAAGCTGTTGTGGCGACTTAACCGAATTAATAATGGAATGTATTTCAAAAGAAGTTGCGTCGTATTTATGTGTCAAAATATTTTATAACACTTCCAACTTTTAAGAGTTGGATTGTGTTTACATTAAATTGGGTTTCAGTCCAGCGGATACAGGGCTTGCAAGCTCAACTGGTTTGAACTCGACATTATATTGGTGTGAATGGGCTGGTCACGTCAAGGGCGTAACTCGCGTGCGTGCCCTCGTCAAGGCCCATCAACCTGTCTAAAAATAGGCTTTCGAAAATTTTAGAAAGGGCTGGTAGCAGGCTGACTGGGCGATATGCATCGATACACTTGTAGTTCTTTCCGGGGTATCATAGTGATTTTGGCTTTCTTCAATGGCTTGGATTGCTTTGGACGGGAACGATTTCAGAGTTGCCGAGTCTATTATGTCATATCGTGGCGATTTTGTTAATCGAGTACGTTTGATGCAGTTGGCGATTTCTACTGATTAAATAGGCTTGATGAGGGCTGCCATTTGGAGTGTTACTGTTAGAAAGCTGGTTACATTGTCTGCATGTTAACCGCTAGTGGTGTTAAAAGGCGTGAATCTTTCCACTAGATGGTTCGCAAACGCATGTGCCTTCTCTATATCTTTTTTACTGCCAGTTACCATTGTCGTCCTTAATGGGATGAGACGCGGGCGGCTGTCTTTTTATATTGAGCGTAAGGCTCAATATAATTCCGCCTTTTTTCCAGGCTCTGCCCTAGATAAGTAGCTTGTGGCTTATTCGCTCGCTCTGTATTTTTCGCAACAGCCTTTGAGAACATTCCCAATGCGATTGCACTGAGCCTTATAGGTGATATCTCTAATTCGGATGTAGAGTTTCTGGTAATTTTTTTAAGCTCCCAAAGGAAGCGGGCTTCATTACTTAGGAACTGTGTGCTTACGTGGAGATGGGTGCTTGTCCCGGCGCCGTTGATTTGTTTGGAGAGTATGACTGTATGCAGAGCGTTATCCCTGCTGCAGCCTCTGACGTTGCCCCACGAGCGATGTTTTGCATTCCAGTCTCTGGCGATAACGTATTTGTTACCCAACGAATCAAAGAGGTCATGATTTCTATTAGTTCTGATGGAATTGTGCCTGGGAGGCCAATATAGAGACGCCAGCACTAGATCGCCTTGTGTTGATTCTATTCCGATCATTGCTCTTTGCATGTAACTAAGTGTGATTGGGTT
Source organism: Drosophila littoralis (assembly GCA_018903485.1). Taxonomy (NCBI): domain Eukaryota; kingdom Metazoa; phylum Arthropoda; class Insecta; order Diptera; family Drosophilidae; genus Drosophila; species Drosophila littoralis. Next base: position 59,347 of record JAEIGF010000365.1, on the reverse strand, counting down.
AATAGAAAAGTATTTCATATTACTATTTATCAGCATGGCAGCGCCTGTGGGCCGTCATTGGGATGGTTAGCTTTATGGAGAGTGAATCCAGGAACTCGAATGGAACTTCTGGAACAGAAGTGTGTTTCATTAATCAGTAATGCATCTGGGTTGTGTTGTTCTATGAATGCTTTTATTTCAAGCGCTCTGTTTCATACCGAACAGGCGTTCCAAAACACTATATTCAGGCCAAATTTAAAGCCGTGTGTTTTTGGAGGCAAGGTCAATGAGGTCTTAACATATTTGACCATGCCTCTAATCTCCTCTAGGAGACGCTGGTTTGATCTTTCCATCATTTGAGAAATTTCTGTGATTTGTGTGGTCAACATTGAGATCACGCTAATCACAAGCTGCGAGTCCGTTAATGTGCCATTTGTTGGCTGTAGCAGGGTATTCTGTGGCGGTGGCCGACTTTGTTGCAAAGGCAATCGAGGGATGCTTTGATGCCTTTGCTTAGAATGCGCTGAGCAAGAACGTTATCTTTGGGCAATGACAGGGAGTATTTCTTTACGCTGCCGTCTGATTAGCTCTTTTTTGTAGACTTTGCATCCCAGATGGTTGGCTGGGTGTTCTTCGCCGCAGTTAGCGCATGCAAATATCATTATCTGTGAAAGTGCACTCTGTTAATGCGTGCTTGTTACAGTATGCTTTGGTATGCCCAAATGCTTGGCAGCGATGCCACTGCGCAGGCAGATTGCTTTTCCGGGCATTTTTTTTTTATTAATTGCGGCTTTGGCAATATCAACAAAGCACATGTTCATTTTCTTGTTTTTGTCGTTTTTTATCATAGATGTAGATGTAGATGTTTACTAAATGGTGATTGTAGCTGGCCAGACCAGCAGCTATCTTTCCCATTGATAGTTCGGAGTGGATTTCTTTATGACAAAGCTAAACGGTCTGTCTTCGCGCAGCTGGTAGTGATGGAATTCGGCACCGAACTGATGCAGTATTTTAGTCGTCTTTCTGTAAGACTCAGTATCCTGGATGAACATGTCGCCCTTCATATTTGTGTAAGCAGAGAAATTGTCTGGGCCGATGGCGAGATCCATATCTTCTCAGAAGGCGTCTAAGTTGTTTACGTGTTGGGTTATGATCCTGGATGGACGATGGCTTGTTTTTGCCGGTGAGGGATTTTTTTATTTTTCTTTTGTTGCTTGCTCGCCTGCAGTTGGTTCCGTCAGGGAACCTCCTTCAATGTTTTCGTCTTCAACTTGGAGTAAATCAAAAGGATTTGTGTATATTTGAGCGTCTGTTGGAGATGAGTTGGCGGCACTGTTGATAAATGGAATAGCGGAGAATGATTGGTAGTTCCGTTTAATTGCTCCTTAAATTATTTTGGTGGGTTTGACCCTGGGTTGAACAGTTTGCCAGCGATGGCTGGCTTTGATGAACGCAGAATTGTTTCTACTTTTATTGGTAGGTATTGGGTTGACTTTGGATTGACTTCCGACTGGAGTGCAGCTTAAGGGATATGGTAGTCCAGAAGAGTGAGCAGAAATCCCAAAAGTGGAATTCGTGATGCGGGGGCTGCTATTTTAAGTTGTGTATGTAGTGGTATTCGCTCTATGGATATCCGTGTAGATACCTGTGGAAGATAGGTTGGCATTGGCAATTGTGGTGATACATTTGCAGTATTGGTTAAGGGGGCTGGGAAGCCTCCGATTTGGCGAGCTCCGTAATTGGGAACATTGTTGTTAAAGGTGTTGGAGTTGATTAGGCCGACAGGTATCATTTCGTCGACGCATACTGATGTTGGCCGTTAATTTGCTTGTTTTTTCTTGTTATTTATCTATCAAAAATAAAGTCGCACTGACGTGTCAACTCTAACTGTCAATTATAATTTTTTTTTTTTTTTTTACAATTTTTGTTGTGTCAGTTTTTAGTTTATGCACTATTAAGTATTTTGCGCGTTAACTATGCCGTGCCTGCGGCACTGTAAATTGTGGCAATATTGCCTTTAATTTGCTTGCACCAGTTAGGTATAGGTAAACTTTAATTAAAAGTTATTTTTATACCCTGAACCCATTCAAAATGGGTAAAAGGGGTATATTGTATTTGTGCAAAATGCAGATGTATGTAACAGGCAGACGGAAGCATCTCCGACCCCATAAAGTATATATATCTTGAACAACATCAATAGCCGAGTCGATCTAGCCATGTCCGTCCGTCTATCCGTATGTATGAACGCAAGGATCTCAGAACCTATGCTAGCTAGAGACTTGAAATTTATATATATTATAAATTATAACAAGTAAGAGGTTCTAGTCGGGAGCTCCCAACTAGGGAATACCCTGAACCCTCTTTGAGGTGGTAGCGGGGAGGTGGCGATAGGTCTAAAATGAAAGATAATTGACATAAATATAATATTCTAGAAGCAACATATCATGTTTGGTGACTCTAGCTCTAATTATTTACCCAATTTGCTCAAAAAACAGGATGTCGATGTCGATTTTTATCGATTGCTTGGAAACGGAGTAAGTTATCGATTATCGGAAACAAACTCGATCTGCGCAGGCATTAGGAGGACCTACAGCTAAAATTTCTCTCTAGCTCTTATAGGTTCTGATATCCTTGCGTTCATACATACGGACAGACGGACGGACAGACAGACAGGCGGACATGGCTAGATCGACTCGGCTATTGAAGCTGATCAAGAATATATATATTTATGTGGTCGGAGATGCTTCCTTCTACCTGTTACATACATTTACATTTTGCATAAAAACAGGGTACAAAAATGTATTTACTACACCTGCGGCGGCGAAGTCGACTCTTGCAAAAAAAACAACAAGTGAGAGGTTCTAGTCGGGAGCTCCCGACTAGGGAATACCCTGAATCCTCTTTGAGGTAGTGGCGGGGAGGTGGCGATAGGTATAAAATGAAAGATACTTGAGATATATATAATATTCTAGAAGCAACATATCATGTTTGGTGACTCTAGCTCTAATTATTTACCCAATTTGCTCAAAGAGCAGGACGTCGATATCGATTTTTATTGATTACTTGGAAACGGAGTAAGTTATCGATTATCGGAAACAAACTCGATCTGCGTAGGAACTAGGAGAACCTACAGCTAAAATTTCTCTCTAGCTCTTATAGGTTCTGATATCCTTGCGTTCATACATACGGACAGACGGACGGACAGACAGACAGGCGGACATGGCTAGATCGACTCGGCTATTGAAGCTGATCAAGAATATATATATTTATGTGGTCGGAGATGCTTCCTTCTACCTGTTACATACATTTACATTTTGCATAAAAACAGGGTACAAAAATGTATTTACTACACCTGCGGCGGCGAAGTCGACTCTTGCAAAAAAAACAACAAGTGAGAGGTTCTAGTCGGGAGCTCCCGACTAGGGAATACCCTGAATCCTCTTTGAGGTAGTGGCGGGGAGGTGGCGATAGGTATAAAATGAAAGATACTTGAGATATATATAATATTCTAGAAGCAACATATCATGTTTGGTGACTCTAGCTCTAATTATTTACCCAATTTGCTCAAAGAGCAGGACGTCGATATCGATTTTTATTGATTACTTGGAAACGGAGTAAGTTATCGATTATCGGAAACAAACTCGATCTGCGTAGGAACTAGGAGAACCTACAGCTAAAATTTCAAATCTCTAGCTCTTATAGGTTCTGAGATCCTTGCGTTCATACATACGGACAAACGGACGGACGGACGGACAGACAGACAGACGGACATGGCTAGATCGACTCGGATATTGATGCTGATCAAGAATATATATACTTTATGGGGTCGGAGATGCTTCCTTCTGCCTGTTACCTACATTTGCATTTTGCACGAATACAATATACCCCTTTTACCCATTTTTAATGGGTTCAGGGTATAAATAGAGCCGGCACACTCGTAATCAAAACCTTTAATAGCCAACAAGCTGCTAAACCTCTAAAAATGTAACACTAAACTCTTCTAAAGGCGTCATCTACTTTAACGAATTACGCAACTGTGATGGGGTGATAAGTTTTATTTCGTTCTTTTTCCATTTTAAACGCCAAGTGGGAAAGAAAAAAAAAATAGGTAAATATAGACATTATGCGCTCCCGAGCGCTTGGCTATAACCTTTCACCGGAATAAAGAAAAATTCCAGAATTCGCACGTTTTGACAAATCTTCACTAAGGGGTCGTTACTGGAGTCGAGGGGTGCCATTCCTGGGTGTGGAAGTCGTAGGAAGGTGCAGGCTAAATTGCGGCGCCGCGTTATTGCGTGCCAAAAACAAAAATTACGCATAACGCGTACTCCTTGCCAAAGCCAAAGCCAAAGTACAAAGCACCAAATAGCGACAATCTCCACTGGTAGCAGGCAGCGAATTTCCTAAGGCCGAACCAAGATTTCAGCATCGTCTCAGTTTCGGCAGATAAGCTTTGAACCTCGCTAACCAAAAGTTCTTGCTGCACGCACAGGCCGACCAACGTGACCACGTGTTCGACCCATAGATTCCCGGACATTCTTGAGCGCAGATCTGGTGGATAGCTAACCAGCGCGCACTCTCACTCGGATTTACAACATCGGATATAATTGTTAAACGGCATACTGGCCGTAGGTATAAGCGAAGGGCATAAGTACACATGAAATTTAAATTGCAATTCTTTCCGTTTTATATCGCTGACATTGTCTTTCGATCCTGATTTAGCATGTATATGTCGCTGACTACTATATTTCTACATTAAACAGTTCAATTAAGATTCCACAGCACATCATCGTCGTCAACAGGCCTGCTGGCATCGTTTGATTATACTAAAGTAGTGAGTACTGTGTGAAAGATCAAAAGGTTATAAGTCAACTTATCGAATTGTACATATTGTTTAAATCGCGGTTATAGTCAGCGGGTGTACTCCTAATCAGCTTTCGTAATTACAAGTAATTTTTGTGGATCATTCAGATCAGCAGTGATTTAACTTAGTATTAGTTTCGAAGTGTAATCTCATTCATGTATGTTTTTGCCAGATTGAGTTTAGTTTTATAAAGAGTAAAAACGTTGTTCTTTTCACGTAATGTATAATGAAGTACGATCATGAATTTAAATTCTCTTTGAATACAATTATATGATAAACTGAAATCTAAATTCCTTTTTGGGCACCTTAGGTAAATAATATCGCATATAAAAGGGTAGTTGCAATGACAACCGCAGATGCAGCTACCGGTAGGGTGGGTGAAGACCGAGGGTAGCCAACATCTTAGCTCCTCGGCTCTATATGATATATTCTGCTTGCAGACCGTAGTCGCTCCTTATATATCGTGGTATTCCGTCATACCTTAACTCTGTCTACTTTTTTTTCTTTATTATACTTGACGCGTCGAGTGTGTTAGGGAGCAAAAGAACCCACGCCCCTTCCCTGAGCACGGTCGGAACCCGTAGACGGAGTACGCTCCCAATGCACAACACGAGTGTTAGGCGAGACGCGCCCAGCGTAGCCGTCGTGTTCGTTACACAACATAAAAGAAGACAAAATCCTACAGAAAGTCAGAAGATTATCCAAGTACGTGAAATAACAAAATTCCACAACACAGTAACAGAAACCGGATTAATCATCCTTACATTAGCCACACATAATTTACCTGACAAAATAAAATTCAAAATCAAAATTTTCTACGAAACCGCCAGCACATCAAACCGTACATCCCATTACCTCTTAGATGTAGAAAATGTTTTTGCCTGGGACACCAAACAAAGGCATGCAAACAAGAAATCACAACATGTATTAACTGTTCAGAAGAAGCACACACCGAAAAAAAACAATACAGGCAACAAGGACAAAACCTCGAAAAATAACCAACAAATAAAAAACCACAGCTCACTATACCGAAAATGCGCAGTCTTTTTAAAAGAACAAGAAATCACAGCAAAAAAAGTCAAAGAAGAAGTAGACCACAACACTGCCCTCAAAATCTACCACACCCGTCGAAACGAGCAACAAACAACCTCATACGCATAAACTCTCACAGGCACATCATTAACGAAGAAATCAAACACAGCCAATCTAACATAGTGTAACACCCTCCAAAACACTCAATCCAGATACACTAACTAAAACAAAGCACAACACCAGCTCATCATCAGAGCGTCAAACAAGCAAAACAAACTCATCCTCCATGCCAAAATCAACACCAGGGTCGTTTGAATTAATTTAGACAAATTAAAAAAAAAAGTTCCATTGGCAGAGTCCGAACTTGCAACTGACCGCATCTATTCGGCAGCCATACCATCCTCGGTAGGGCCACACTAAAACTGAGTGTTATTGAGAAAAAAACAATTAAGCATAGAAAACAATCGCAATGATGACAGAATTCAAAGCATACGCGCATGAATGTGTGTGTGTACATGTACATACATATATATGTATACACTTCTTGCAATTTGCGTCGCAAACACATGCGTAGTCAAAATACCGAAAAACAAAACCAAAACCGATCTTAATGAAATTTTCTACAGTATATCTTATTGTGCCATAGAATATTTGTGTATTCTCAAAAAGTCAATTGCATTTAAATTGTGGCTTTAATTGGTTGGCAATACAAGTCGGGTTATTAACTTGATTTATAGCTCTGCGCTGGTAGCGGGGAGGTGGCGATAGGTATAAATTGAAAGATACTTGATATATATATAATATTCTAGAATAAACATATCAAGTTTGGTCACTCTCTAGCTCTTATAGGTTCTGAGATCCTTGCGTTCATACATATGGACAGATGGACAGACGGACATGGCTAGATCGACTTGGCTATTGATGCTGATCAAGAATATATATACTTTATGGGGTTGGAGATGCTTCCTTCTGCCTGTTACATACATTTACATTTTGCACAAAAACATTATACCCCTTTTACCCATTTTTAATGGGTTAATGTCAAAGTCAAGATCAAGGAGGGTTCAGAGTATTCCCTAGTCGGGAGCTCCCGACTATAAACTCTTACTTGTTTTAATATTCATTTTAATTCAAATTTTCTTTTAAAAATTGATTACATTTAATTTAACTTAAAATTTATTTTAGCAATCTTATAATTATTATATAAAAAAAGTTAATACATAAATTAAATAATTTTATTTAAAACTATTAATAGAAGAAAACTTATAATATTTTAATTTTTTTTGGCATCAGCCTTTCCTATGTGCACCACTCTTTCCCGTGCGTATTGCAAAATATGTTTGGGTTACGCGATCAAAATCACCGTTTGTTTAAATGCATCAGTAGACAATAAAAAATTATATTAATTTGCACATATATAGGTTATAAAAGTAATGCTTACTTCGTATTTCCAATGTGGCTCGAAGGCCTCTAACATACATATTTTTCTCTGTCCGACGCCAGAAGTATTGTCTGGCAACATCATCCTTTATTATTTGGCGCCAGCAGCTTCAGCACTTTCGACTAATTCAATGACCTTAAGGAAAATGTTTGATTTGTAATAGAATAGTAAAATTATTTAATTTAAAGTTTCCTTACCAAATTTTTAAATGACTTCTCTTCTTTGAGACATTTTTCAAATGCCTCAATGTCCCCAAGAGTTTCCTTTGGCGCACTTGGCAGCGTCAATTTCTTAAAGAAATCAATTCAGCCCCTTGACAATCTATTTTCCTTATAATCTCATGCATCAATATATTAAAAAATATATAAATATATTAGAAAAAATCTATTAAATATGGATAACGTTTAAAATTTGTTCATTACATTACCGGAATGATTGCATTGGGCTTGTGAAATACTATTTCCATTAGTATTTGCTGGATTATTAGGTAATTCTGAATAAAGATGTCATAAAAATGAATAGAAAATATATAAAATGTAAAATTATGTCAATATGTTACCTGTTATACTCTTATTTGGACTATTGTTGTATCCAACTCCATCTTCGCTGCCATCCAAAACAAAATGGTTCGATGAGCTCATTATTATCTGTATTTAGTCAATTAAAGGAAAGAAAGTGTGTATACCATTTTCTTCAAAATAAATATTTTGCCTGATATTTTGTCAACATTATGTTGCACTACTTTAGAGTTGAAATTGAGTTGTTTTGAAGAGAATATGCCTACAAATGTAAAATTTATGGGAAGAGTAAAAAATGGCTCTAGGTCAACCACTAATCGGCTTTGCAAAATTTTACTGTCAATTTCAATAATTTTATATATGTTGCCATCCTTTACGAAAAAAAAGTATCGCGATCTCTTAGATCAAAATACCAGCGCTTATATGAAATTTCACCGTTTGTAAAATTGACCATTGAAATTTAAAGTTTTATCTTTAAGAACGACTTTTAAAATACTGCGTTTTACAGTTCGGTTGCATAATTGCTCAAAGGAATAGTCCGACCTTTTCACCATTTTTTTTAGATGCCCCAGAAAGTTTTCGAATGGAAAGGAGCTTATGGTCTGCAGAGAACCATATTGTAGGCATTGTTTGCTTAAATGTGTTAAGCAATCAAAATTAAATGTCAGCATATATAAACTTGGCACATGGCTTACAAAGTCATTTAGTAAACTGGATGCAAGAGAGTTTTGTGTGACACAATACTCCTTGTGTAGAAGAAGTCTAATTCTCAATCTAAGTAATAAAAAATGATTGTATAGATTTGCATCTATAATCATCGAGATTCCAGCGACAAATACTGTCTTTGTACCATTGACGTAAATCAAAATTGGCCAGGTTTGTTCTTTTGTGCTTGTACACAAAGGAAGTCCGTCTACATTAATATTTAAACTTATATTGGGAGAAAGATAAGTAAAATTGGAGTACATTTTAAAGTACGAACATCCCGTGGTAAGCCAGGAATTTTTTCGCCCAACAGTGAAAGCAAATCATTGCCTGCCCTTTTGCTGATGTTATAAGCGGACAGTCAGTGGGCTAAGCGATTATTAAACTCGGTTGAACTGGAATGGTCTGTAGATAGCAAATTATTATCTGAAAATAATGAATTAGTCTCAAATTGCATTTCTACGCCCTTTTCATTAATTATCTCATTTTTTTCTGCGACTCGTTTCACAAGCCGAGTTTCGCAAATACATATATGGCGTGCTTTTTCTTTTATATAGCATTTTCACAACTTTCCTAATTATTTATTTATTTATACTTTTTTTAATTTATTGATTGCTCGCGCAAATATTGAATAATATTCTGAAAGGGAATAGCATAGCTATTAATAAACACTTTTTAATTACTTACCTCTCTACAGAATTCCAATTTTCAATTTTAACTTTAACCACGTGACTGCTCGCTTCGGCGGACAATAGAAAAGATAACAAAGGAATGTTTTAACCCCCCAAAAAACGAGCTGAGTAGGAAACAACAACAAAAACAACACAGCAACCGAATGCTGCGTCATTTTTACTTTCTCTCTCTCTCTCTCTGTCTCTCTCTCTCTCTCTCTTGACGATGTAGCACTCTCTGAGTACGATTAATATATGAAACAAGAACAACGTCCATTCTCTCAAATGTACACGCATTTTTATTGCAAAGATCTCACTGCAACGCTCATGTGCGATTGTTTTGCAATAAAAATATATCCCAATCGTTTTCTGCTCACATACGAGCTCATTTGTGAGCATTTTGCGAGACTCTCGCTAAAGGCTCGCTTGTTGGTCCGCTGGGTGTTGTTATTCACTGCTCTGGCTTTAGCTGTCAAGAAATGAATTTTGTTAGTTTTCTAGCGTTGATCATGACCCACCCCAAATTTTATTCACAAACGAATGCATGTTGTGTACTGAGGTTGGCTCTGTAGAAAATATGTATTTTTAAGTCGTTGCAAAAATTTATATAACTTATTTAATTTAAATTATTGATTAAATTATTATTATTTTAAAGAAATAAAAGATACACTAAGAAATAAAAGTTCAAATTTTTTGTTTTAAAGATAAATTTTAATAATTGTTTTTTTTTATTTAAATATTGTTTTATTCCAATTATAAAGTACAAAGTCGCCTACTTAATATTGGGTCAAAATTCGTAGTTATTTATTCCTATAAATATTTGATTTGTAGTTTTAGCACTTTTTTATTTTTTAATGGGAAAATAAAAACATTATTTAATATTAATTTGAAGAAATTATATAAACATTTGCATCCACTTAAAAGTACGTATTTTCTACGGCCCACCTCGGTACAAAACATGCATTTATTTGTCAACACAAATTTGGGATAGTTCATGATCAGCGCTAGAAAACTAAGAAAATTTATTTCTTTTCCAGCCAAAGACTTTTTTAGCTTTTTCGCTCTCTCGGCTGTGAGAGCGCAATGACACAGATTTCGTTTGCGTTCCTAATTTTCAAAAAATCAAACTGCATACTAGCATTTTGTTGTATGGCGTTACTCATCTTATATTGTCTTTGGTCTGTCAGAATGCATGAACGCAAGGATATCAGAAACTAAAAGAGCTAGAGACTTGAAATTTTGCTGCAGGTCCTTCTAGCGAACTTTGGAAATTTGTTATAAATCGAGCATTACATATCTATTTATTGATTGGCATCATGCTCGAAAAATTAATTATATACTATCTTATTTGATATAATATCCTAATTCCTTCATTTTTATCTGTCAAGTACCAATGTTAGCCGCTTGCAATTTATAGTGATGGTTTAAGAACCTGAAATAGGGACCAGCATCCCCATCCGACTTTGTTGCGTGTGATGGTAGGAAGGGTAGAGAGAAAGAGAAACGATCAACACCTTAGTTCTCTTAGTTCAGATAAATTAAATAGTTTAATTGTGGATATTCGGTCGGAACACATTAATGGTACACATATTGGAAGCATGCTTTTTGATTGATTCATTTACATCAATAATTTTCTCTTTTTATGCCCTGAACCCATTAAAAAGGAGTATAATGTTTTTGTGCAAAATTTAAATGTATGTAACAGGCAGAAGGAAGCATCTCCACCCCATAAAGTATATATATTCTTGATCAGCATTAATAGCCGAGTCGATCTAGCCATGTCCGTCTGTCTGTCCGTCCGTCCGTCTGTTCGTCCGTCCGTCTGTCCGTCCGTCCGTCCGTATGTATGAACGCAAGGAAATTTTAGCTGTAGGTCCTCCTAGTGCCCACGCAGATCGGGTTTGTTTTCGATATTCGATAACTTGCCCCGTTTCCAAGCAATCGATAAATATATATATATCGAAATTCTGTTTTTTGAGCAAATTGGGTAAATAATAAGAGCTAGAATCACCAAACTTGACATGTAGCTTCTAAAATAGTATATATATTTGCATTTCGAGTTGGAAGAAGAGGGTTCAGGGTATCCCCTAGTCGGGAGCTCCCGACTAAACGTTTCGCTAAGTATATCATTATGATCACAATCCAGTTTTTTATCTTTTTTTTTTTTTATTATAATGCGATATATTTCTGTTAAGGAGGAATGTAACCTCTCAACTGGTGAATTGCTAGATAATTGTTGGAAAGACGTGAAATGTATTTGCATATTATATTGTTGGCAGAAGTCTTTTAATATTTTTACTGTAAATTCAGCGCCTGGATCGCAGACAAGTTTTTTAGAAGTACCGGAGAGTACAAAGAAAGTTCTCATGGCTTTAACTATGTTTAGACTATCCCTTGCTGGAATGGTATATCCAGCTGCGAATTTTGAAAATTTTTCTATAATTGTTAAAATTATTTTGCAATTGAGGCTGTATAAGTCGATGTGTAATTTGCATAGTAAAATCTGGGATGTCTGTTTTTTGATAAGACAGTTTTTGTGGTTGTCTATCGTATTTTAAGGTTTGACAAATATCACAACTATTAATTAATCGGGACGTTTGTCTATGGTTGTTGTTTACTCTTCTATATTTGCAACGTCTTTCAGTATTGTAGTAACTCTTACAATTTTGTAAAGATTTGTTGGCAAGAAAAATTCTTTTAATACATCTTGAATGATATTGAAAATGTCATCTGCAGCAAAAATAGCGTATAGTTTATTTGGTTTTAATATTGTTTTAAGTATTTCTGTTATTTTTTAATTATCAAATGAACTATCAGTGACTACTCTCCTTATTTTATTTTTGAAAGGAGTTGAGGTTATTATTTGAGAATCTGTATAAATACCAAATATAATCTGCATATTATATTCATTAATTGGCTTATTTACGGTTAAAATTGTGTTTGTCTTTTCATTACTGTTATTTGTTATAGAAATGTTGGTGTGTACTTGCGCTGAAATGCGACTACGTGAATCTGTTACCAAGTTTTCAAAACCTTTTTTATATGAGATTTCATAATCATATTCTAAAAGTTTGTAGTTTCCACCGAACCAATTTAGAATTAGGTTCTTTAAAATCCATTAGCCACGTTAGTGGTTTGTGATTGGTGTTAATCTTAAATTTTTGGCCATATAGATAAGGGCGGAAATATTTAGTAGCCCATATAATGGCTAACATATCTTTTTCAATGGTTGAATACTTTAATTCAGTGTCTGTAAGTGTGCGACTAGAGAAAGGAAGCTCCTATTGCCACATTACTTGCGTCTGTCGTAAGAGTGAAGGGTTTTAAAAAATCTAGATATTCTAACAATGGATCATTATATAATAGGTTTTTACAATCTTCAAATGCGGATATGAATTCTTCGCCAATTTTGACTGAATCTTTACCTTTTAATTGTTGAGTTAAGGGTTTGGTGATCGTAGCAAAATCTTTAATGAATTTTCTATAATATCCTAGAAGACCTAAAACCTAAACTAATCTTATCCGGATTTGGTTTGATTCCTCTGTCAGTAACCACGTGACCTAAATACTCAATTTCCTTTCCCAGGAATTCAGATTTTGCAGGCTGCAGTTTAAGGTTATCATTATTTAATTTTTAAAACACTGCTTTTAAATCTTTAATATCTTCCTGTAGAGATGCCAAAAAAATTATTATATCGTCTAGATATATAAGACAACATTTGGCATTTAGGTCGGCCAAAACATTATCCATAATCCTTTGGAAAGTGGCTGGGGCATTTGTAAGTCCAAATGGCATTCTTACAAACTCAAAGTGTCCTCCTTCTGTGAAAAATGCCGTCTTGTTTATATCTTTCGGATGCATCTCGATTTGGTGATAACCGCTAGCTAAATCTAATGCTGTGAAATATTTAGCCCTGCCTATTCTATCTAACACATCATTGATGTTATGCATAGGATATTTGTCTTTAAAAGTTTTCTCATTTAATTTGCGGTAGTCTACTACTAATCGCCATTTTTTTGTATTTGGGCCGTCCATTCTTTTTGATACTAGGAACGTTGGAGCAATCCATGGAGAATTACTATGTCTAATTATCTTTTGTTCCAGCAAGTTTTCGATTTGTTTCCTCATTTCTTGTCTTTCTTTTTGGCTATAACGAAAGCGTTTAGTGTGAATGGGAATTTCGTCTGTTGTTCTAATTCTGTGCTTGATTAAGTTAGTGAAAGGTAAGGTATTTCCATCTTTGAAAAAAAGCATCGGAAATTCTAAGCAGAGTTTTTTCAGTTGAAAAATATCTTCATTATGAAGGTGTTGAGTTCGTATATAAGTATTAAAATCCTGATTATCGAATGTCGTTACGTTATTATACCCTGAACCCTTTACAAATGGGTAAAAAGGGTATATTGTATTTGTGCAAAATGCAAATGTATGTAACAGGCAGAAGGAAGCATCTCCGACCCCATAAGGTAGATATATTCTTGATCAGCATCAATAGCCGAGTCGATCTAGCCATGTCCGTCTGTCCATCTGTCCATATGTATGAATGCAAGGATCTCAGAACCTTTAAGAGCTAGAGACTTGAGAATTTTAGATGTAGTTGCTCCTAGTGCCTGCGCAGATGTAGTTTGTTTCTGATAATCGATAATTTACTCCGTTTCCAAGCAATCGATAATAATAGATATCGACATCCTGTTTTTGAGCAAATTGGGTAAATAATTAGAGCTACAGTCACCAATTTTGATATGTTGCTTCTAGAATATTATATATATATATCAATTATCTTTCATTTTATACCCATCGCCACCTTCCGCTACCACCGCAGAGCTATAAATCAAGTTAATAACCCAACTTGTATTGCCAACCAATTTAAGCCACAATTTAAATGCAATTGACTTTTTGAGAATACACAAATATTCTATGGTGCAATAAGATGTACTGTAGAAAATTTCATTAAGATCGGTTTTTGATTTGTTTTTCGGTATTTTGACTGCGCACTACTGCGCACGTGTTGCGACGCAATTTGCAAGAATTTATATGTACAATGTACATACGTGTACAGTGTACATTGTACACACACACATTCATGCGCGTCTGCTTCGAATTCTGTAGGCAAAATATGCGTCGTGTGCGACTGTTCGCACTAAACCGAACGATCGCGTTATCTCTGTGTGCTTCACGCATTGCTCAAACATACTCTCAGAAAAAACGAAAAACAACGAAATTTACATAAGCAAATCATTTACTTTGCTTCACTGATATACATACATACACTGATACACTGATGTACATATACAGTATATCAATAAATTGTTTTGACTAGCGAAAAAATACGCATTTTTTAGGTTTAGTTGAATATAAATGTACCTTAAAGTGGGAATATTTTTGTCATATCTAATTTATCTCGATAGGTACTAGGTACGAGTACGGCTGCGCAAGTTACCAATATGTTGATAACACTATTTATGTAGATATCCTTTTATTTATTGAAAATAACTTAAAATACGCTGTTGTTTAGTTCATAATTGCTTCTTTTATTTCAAGCGTCTGTTCAATCGCAATGTTCACAGTCGACTCGCACTGAAAACCAAAAAATAGCCGCTTCGCTATTCTCTCTTCTCTTTTTTTTCATAACGGTAGTTCCCGATTGTGTCGAGTCGGATCGTGCCAATTCGAGTTCGTCGTAGACTCATAGCATCTGTACAAGTAGGGTAGAGAAGGTAAGTCGGGCACTAGGAGGACCTACAGCTAGAATTTCAAGTCTCTATCTCTTATAGGTTCTGAGATCCTTGCGTTCATACATACGGACAGACGGACGGTCAGACGGACAGACAGACGGGCGGATAGACAGACGGACATGGCTAGATCGACTCGGCTGTTGATGCTGATCAAGAGTATATATACTTTATGGGTTCGGAGATGCCTGTTACATATATTTGCACAAATACATTATACCCTTTTTACCTATTTTTAATGGGTTCAGGGTATAAAATTCAAGCTGCGTAGTAGCATTTTGTTGTATAGCGTCACTCATCGTAGTGTTTATATTGTCTTTGGTTCAGGGTTCCAGTAAGAGTGCTCTAGTCGCGGGTGCCCGATTTAGTGATCCCCTGAACCTTTATCAGACCAAACCTGCAGCTGTCATAGCAGAGTTATTTTGTCCATTTAAAGGGTTTAGGGTATCTTAAAAAATAACGTTTAGATAAGCTGTTGTTTTAGCCATGCAATAAAATCAAAATAATTATGGTATAAAGATATGTTTATTTATTGCTTACATATGTCATAAAAAATTATATAAAGAGTTAAACGGAATAGAAAAAATTGATACATCAAAAATGTAAGGTGTCGACAGTATTTTGACACGTGTTTTATATTTATATTCAACATATTGATTATCACTTTTAATAAAAGATATATCCTCCTTTAGCACTTATGACTTTTGGATATATTTCAACGGAATATCCTTCCAGAGCGCTCCGCCTTTAGAAATAGTGCCTTCTCACATCCTTGTTATATCGGCACACCGCTTTTGCTTGATATAAGCCCATATATTTTAAATAATATTAATATCACGACTTTGGGGCGGCCAATCCAGCGTGTCAACTCCAACTTCATTCAAAAAATTTGAAATAATTTTTGCCTTATGGCATGGCGTGTTGTCCTGCTGGAAAAAAGGACTCTGTTATCAATTTGTCCCCGGAAGAAAAGGCGTTATTGTTTAGGACGTTCAGATATTTGCCTTTGTCCATTGTTCCCTTGATTGGAACCAAATCTCCTACACTATTATAGGCAATGCATCCCCAACTCCCACCTCCATGGCTCACTCTTTCACCCACGGGTACTCTTTTTTTATGTGATGTTTTTAAAACTCTTACAAAAACTTTTTTTTTTGAGCAGTGGTATTCAAACGAGCTTTCATCACTCCACAAGACGTTATGCCAAAATGACGGGGGTCTGTCGATGTATTTTTTGGCAAATTCAAGACGTTTGATTTTATTTCTCATTGTAATTTGAGGAGTAACCTTAGCTACATACGTAATCAGCTTCCCTTAGACGCCTGCGAATTGTCCTTTCACTAATGTTAATATTTGCGTAATTAGCATGCTCTCTCGCAACTGTTTTAGGAGTTTCTAGGGGGTTACTGTTAAACTTCCGCATAATGAAACGATCGTTCAGGTGTGTGTGTGTGGTGTGGTATTTCTTATATTTATTAATTTGATAATATACAGTTTAGCTAGAAACATTATATAATTTACTGATATTTTCCACTGAAATACCAGAGTTATACTTCTCTCAACATTACCTAATTCTTTTGTTTTGACCATATATGGAAACATTTATGTTAGAATAATAATCGAAACAAATTATTTATGAATGACAACCGCGGAGCTTAGCCTTAAACTTAATAGCAGATCAATTCAGACTAAATACCAAGAGTGTCAAAATACTTTTGTCCGCCTCTTATCTGCTCGCGAAGGACAACAAAGCGTAAATCAAGGATATGCATAACGGATTTGAGAAAAATAGTTTACATGCTACTATTCGTTTACATGTTCTATGTCTTGCAGACGAAATAATAAGCGTTACATGGAAAAGTTCTTCAGAGCAAAACGTAAAATAAAGCAATAAGCTATGTCAAAATATTTACGCCGTCGACTGTACGCCTGACACATTTCATGTTGAAATATTATAATACCTACTACAAGAGTTTAAAATAATATCGCTAAATACAAAACATTTCATACACTTATACTCTTATACTTATTCTTACACTTATACTTATACGTATACTTATACTTATACGTACACTTATACTTATACTTATACTTATACTTATACTTATACTTATACTTATACTTATACTTATACTTATACTTATACTTATACTTATACTTATACTTATACTTATACTTATACTTATACTTATACTTATACTTATACTTATACTTATACTTATACTTATAATATACTTATACTTATACTTATACTTATACTTATACTTATACTTATACTTATACTTATACTTATACTTATACTTATACTTATACTTATACTTATACTTATACTTATACTTATACTTATACTTATACTTATACTTATATACTTATACTTATACTTATACTTATACTTATACTTATACTTATACTTATACTTATACTTATACTTATACTTATACTTATACTTATACTTATACTTATACTTATACTTATACTTATACTTATACTTATACTTATACTTATACTTTATACTTATACTTATACTTATACTTATACTTATACTTATACTTATACTTATACTTATACTTATACTTATACTTATACTTATATACTTATACTTATACTTATACTTATACTTATACTTATACTTATACTTATACTTATACTTATACTTATATATACTTATACTTATACTTATACTTATACTTATACTTATACTCTATACTTATACTTATACTTATACTTATACTTATACTTATACTTATGATACTTATACTTATATACTTATACTTATACTTATACTTATACTTATACTTATACTTATACTTTATACTTATACTTATACTTATACTTATACTTATACTTATACTCTATACTTATACTTATACTTATACTTATACTTATACTTATACTTATACTTATACTTATACTTATACTTATACTTATACTTATACTTATACTTATACTTATACTTATACTTATATACTTATACTTATACTATACTTATACTTATACTTATACTTATACTTATACTTATACTTATACTTATACTTATACTTATACTTATACTTATACTTATACTTATACTTATACTTATACTTATACTTATACTTATACTTATACTTATACTTATACTTATATACTTATACTTATACTTATACTTATACTTATACTTATACTTATACTTATACTTATACTTATACTTATACTTATACTTATACTTATACTTATACTTATACTTATACTTTTACTTATACTTCTGAACAAATCTCTTAGAGAACTAGACTCTACAAATTTGACATGTATCTTCTATTATAGTAGTATAAACAGATCTTTCAGTTGACGAAAATATCTTGAAAGAGTCATAGTCATTCCTAAAAAATTCATGTAACATATAACCTTTCGAAATGTAGAAAACTGGAATCTAGATATTAATCCTACAACGACGGAAGGCACATTTATTTTATGCGTATTGATATTGTTACTCGTCGTTGTGTAATAGAAACCAATTTCGCAAAACAGATTTTTCTTAATTTTTTCTTAAAGAAATAAACAATTCACCTTTCGATTACACATAATAATTTGACATACATATAACCATTTGTTGCATTACACATTGCCCTTCAAACATCTGGACACCATATTTCACCCCAACAAATTTGTTATTTGATCGCACCATATGCACCGAAGTTAGTTTAGAATACAATTATCATAGTGTAGGGATAAAAAGAGTAGAATTGCGCCCACTAAATAAAGTGCAAAGTTGGATATAAATTTGCTTGTCTTCTTGAAAGATTCCAAGTAACACCTTGAAAATATCATAAAGGTTGGACGATAAACATCGAAGTTGTTATATATATATTTATTAGCAGAAGATTGGGTAGAGGTTATCCCATAGTCACGAACTCCCAACTAGATCCTCCGTTAAATTTTTTTTTTTAGCTTCCAATCAGTCAGTCACTTAGTCAGAACGAGTTAATTCACCCACTTGACGACACCCTAAGTAGCAGTAGCAGCGGCGACAAACCAATAGCGACAAAACGCCAGCAGCAGCGGCAGTTCGAGCCTAATAAATATTGAGCCAAATTTCGTCAAGGTAGTTCTTAAGCAGCACTATAAATAAACAGTTGTGTTTTTTTTAATAAAAACAATCACCAATTGTTTTAATTGGCGCCTGAGCAGGGACCGGCTAAAGCCAATAAAGTGCCACAAAAAAGAGCCACATCGCGAGTGAAAAACATGAAGACAATCCTTACTGCGTTTATCCTTAAACGTTTTCCGGTTGTTATCGCCGAACACCCTGTAGTACCAGTTCACAGGGTACCACGTAGTAGTGTCTCTCCGGATCCCCAGACACCGCTTTGCCGTTACACCGCGGGATAAAAAGGAAATAATCCAAAGAACCATCGTGGGAGTTTCGCCGATGTTACTTATCGTGTAAGATTATTGTGATAGAAAAACCAAAATACTTTCATAGGATTAAAAAACATACGTAAAAAGAAAAAAAATGTATATACAGTACTCGAGTACTTTGCAGCTATCCTAAAAAGGCAGTTAACTTAATTTTTTTTTTCCCTAAAAGTGAATCGATTTCATAGTAACCTTTATTTTTTTAAGTTGCACTGAAGTCTTTTTAGCAGTACTAAGTTAAATAAATTAATTTGATAGTTCTTATTAACTTTATGTAATTAAATTACATTTAATTCAATGCAATATAGATTATTGTATACATAAGAAAAGCAAATCAAAAATCAAATCATCTGATCATAGATGGCGCAGTTAACTTACATGATATTCATAGAAATTGGCCTTAGTCATCGACTATAGGAAACTTAACGCGGTAACAATTTCGGATCAGTATCCGATCCCTGAAATCGGAGAAATAATCGCACGATTGGGCGAGAACAAATATTTTTCTGTACTCGGTCTAAAGAGCAGTTTTCATCAAATTCCACTCATGGAGAGAGAGATATAAAAAACAGCATTTGCAGTAAACGGAGGTAAATATGAGTTTACCAGACTTCCAGTTGGGCTGAAAAACTCCCCATCAATATTCCAGACGGCCTGTATGATATTCTAAGGGAACACGTTGGAAAAATATACTACGTTTACATCGACGATATTATCGTCTTTAGTCAGTCCGAGAACGATTACGCCAAACACTTAGAAATGATCTTCACGACCCGATCTTCATGAGGCGAATATGATAATACAAATCGACAAACGTGAGTTTTTCAAATCCGAAGTCGATTTTCTAAGTTTTACCATATCGGCAAACGGCGTAAAAACCAATTCCGAATAAGTAAGGGCAATAGAAAAGTTCCCCATGCCCACCGCCCTCATATACTTGCGTTCTTTTCTGGGCTTATCGAGTTATTATAGCAGACTTATCCGCGATTATGCCAAATTAGCGAAACCTCTTACAACTCTTCTTAGGGGAGAAAATGGCAGACTCCAAAAATGTCTCTAATAAAGTAAAAGTGACATTTGACAACAGCGAACACGCGTTCAATAACATCAAGAGGACTCTCCTCTCAAACGATGTGATACTAGCTTACCCCAATTTCGAAAGAGAATTTCATTGAACAACCGATGCATCAAACTACACTATCGGAGCAATCTTAGAACAAGACGGTAAGCCTATCACCTACATATTACGTCCACTTTCCAAAGAAAATTACGCCACGAATGAGAAGGAAGTGTTAGCCATCGTATGGGCCCTACAGAGCTTGCGCATGTATTTGTACGGAACTTCAAAAGTAATAATATTCACCGACCATCAACCTTTAACTTTCGCTCTTAGCAACAAGAACCACAATGGGAAACTGAAAAAGTGGAAAAGCTACCTTGAAGGAACCAGGAACTTCAAACGTGGTTGCGAACGCTTTGTCCAGAATCCCCAAACCCTCAAATAAATAGCACAAGTGCAACGGGACATAGCGACGACAGCTCGTCACATAACCTCATACCCGACATGGAAGTTCCAATAAACGTTTTCAAGAACCAACATTTTTTATTAACTTCAAGTACAGAATCATATGAGTTTAAAATACCTTTCCCAACCTACCATAGACACATAGTTCAGAAAACTGACTATTCCAAAAAAACAACACAGATACTTAGTTCTTAATACCAAAATTGTAAATGGACTATTCACATCAGAAAGCATTCTGGGAAAAATACAGAAAATCTACCCTTTACACATCGGCACCTACAAATTACGATACACGCAAAAACAAGTAGAAGACTTCACCTCTGAGGACGTACAAACAGAAATAATAATAAAAGAACACACCAGGGCTCACAGGAATGCAATAGAAAATAAAATTCAAATCTTAAGTAAATTCTTGTTCCACAACATGAAACGTAAGATAGAAACGATGGCAAAAAGCTGCGAAACTTGTAAGGAAAACAAGTACGATAGGCACCCGCCAAAAGGCGAGCTGTAACCGACACCCATTTCCTCTTACTACCGAAAGAAACATTGTCCTAACCGCCATAGACAAATTTTCTAAATACGCTCAAATAAAAATGTTGAAATCAAAAGCAGCTGAAGACATAAAGCACCCACTTCGTGAGGTCATGACCGCCTTTGGTATGCCGAAATTAGTTGTTATGGACAACGAGAACTTATTAAATTCCGCATCCATCAAATTCCTATTGGAGAACCAATTGAAAGCAACCGTCTACACGACACCACCATACATCTCAGTAAGCAATGGTCAAGTTGAAAGATTCCATTCAACTCTGACCGAAATAATGAGATGTGTAAAGAAGGATGACGGATGTGCAAAGTTCGAAGACCTTATATTCAAAGCCCTTGAATAATACAAGCAATCCGTACACTCCACAGTAAACGCAAAACCCATAGATATTTTTTACGGAACTCAGCATACTAGCGACCCTCAGGAATTAGAAGATAAAAGAACTAAAATTAGAAAAAAAAACGAGAAAGAAGGGCTATCTTCGGCACGCCGAAGATTTAATACCCTTGCAGACCGAAGCTTATCTATTAAGTGCGAATTTACGCTTTTTGGTCTGGCTTCCGTCCATGTCCATGTCAAAAAACAAAAATGTGATCGAGAGCGAACAGCCGAAGAATATTTATATATATATATATATATATATATATATATGTATATGTTTTTGATCCATCACACAAAAGATAAATTTATCAAAAGTTTCCCAGCTACTAAAAATACCATCGTGGTAGCTATAAGCCGTTTCATACACCTGAGCTCTTTTATTGTCCAGTCCGTTAGTCGAAAATACCCAATCTATTTCAGTTAGCTGTTTTGTTGTAGGTACCCCACGCAAAAGAGATGATATACCAAGCTCGTTCAATTTAATTTCTAACAGGTCTCGAACTCTAGCCCGGCATGAATTGAAATCTCCCAAAATAACTATTTTACTGTGCCTATCAAGCTCCTGCTCTAAGTGTTCTAAAAATAATTTACGAAATTCGGAAAAGAAGAAGGACGAGTTTCTATAAACAACTACATATTTGGTATCTTACTGTTGAAATATAAGTTATTTGGCAAACGTTATTATGTTCCAGATTAATATTAACCACAGACAATATTTCAGCACTTTGTGCAATGTACGACTTTGCATAAACAATTATACCACCTGGTGGTCTAGTACTACCTGTACACATGCTACCATCGATTCGACCGAGTATGTCAAAGCCGACTATATTATATACTTGGCCTTCTCTACTCCAAGTCTCTACGAAACATAAAATATCTGCTGCGTTTATTATAAAATCATTTGAAATGTCTAAACTATGATTATGCAAGCCCTCAATATTATGGAAATATGTCAAAATATTTCCTTCTACCCTCTCAAAATATATCTGATGGTGGGTGGTCAATTTTTCTCGCCCCGGAGTTTTTCCAAATCAATATAGACGGGATCGGTAGCTTGTATTTCTCTAGGCGGATTAAACTTTCCTATAAGGAAAAGCCCAGATACATTAGTCGCTCTGCTACAAACTAAGCATAATGCTGCACGGCTCATGCCATCTTGCAAATGCTCTGCAACTTTTTTGTAGGTTGCTCCCTCACTCTTGTGGATGGTTATGGCTTCAGCAGGAACCACTGGAAATTGCAAGCGTTCAATTGTTTGTTCAAAATATCGTGAAAGCCAAACAATTTTTTCATACAAAAACTTAATTTTCGACCGATCGTTCCTCTGGCAGCTATATGATATAGTGGTCCGATCTTAATAGGATTTCGCCTATATATGAGGAGTATAGTAATACTAATAAATAACGAGTTTGGTCAAGATATCTTGAAAAACAAAATTTTTTTCATACAACTTAATTTTCGACCGATCGTTCCTATGGCAGCTATATGATATAGTTGTCCGATCTTAATAGGATTTTGCTTATATATGAGGAGCATAGTAAAACTAATAAATGCCGAGTTTGGTCAAGATATCTTGATAAACAAAATGTTTTTTCATACAACAACTTAATTTTCGACCGATCGTTCCTATGGCAGCTATATGATATAGTGGTCCGATCTTAAAAGGATTTTGCATATATATGAGGAGCTTAGTAAAACTAATAAATGCCGAGTTTGGCCAAGATATCTTGATAAACAAAATGTTTTTTCATACAAAAACTTAATTTTCGACCAATCGTTCCTATGGCAGCTATATGATATAGTGGTCCGATCCAGCTGGTTTTGACATTTGTGCTGCGTGCAACAGAAAAAGGGACTTCTGCAAAGTTTCGCATAGAAACAGACAGACGGACATGGCTATATCGACTCGGGTGTTGATGCTGATCAAGAATATATACACTTTATGGGGTCGGAGATGTCTCCTTCTATGCGTTAGACATTTCACGACACAATTATAATACCCTCTGCAAGGGTATAAAAAGGAAATAGGATGAATTAATTATAATTTGATAAATTTATAAAATGCAAACATAATATTATCGCAATTAGAGAAAATTGTGAAGCCCATAAAGACAAAGTTATTTGTAGTAAAAACAACTTAGTAGAATTAAGCAACGACACATTACACATCTGCTGAGAAGCCAGGTGGCAGATTGAACAATAGCTAATAGCCAACATGTTCCCGACCACGAAGAACTCTTTACCGGTATAATTTTGTTTAACGCTGTCAAAGGCACAATCGGCATCGATTAGGAGACAATGGACATGAAGGGGACATTCCTTATCCAATTCGAGAACTCTACAGTAAGAATTGGAGAAGACAAGTACGTGTCGAAAACAATGATGTTCGCAGTAGCAACTCCACCTTGTGGGGGCCAGTAAGTTAGAAAAATTAAACTTTTAATATTAAGTCGCATATACCCAGCAACGAAAGTAGAGTATTATCTCTCGAGGTGGTCATCCTAATGTCATCTCGCTCCCACGCCTCGGCGGTTGTGTTAGTTGCATTTCCTCGCGTCAGTTTCGCACCTTATACATAAAGCGACAAAAAACGGCATAAAAGAATAAGACAAGCAATCACGCCATAGTTCCGTTAAATATCACAAGCGACAAACGTAGCTGGCGTTGCGTATCAGTTGCATAGCCAAAGTGAGTTATCCACGCGTTCACCTCGTTCACTTCGTCTTGAGCTGTAAAAACGAACAGACGCAACGGAGTCATAACGTCTGCTCATTTTTCTAATTAACATTGCTAAGATTACACGTGTTAAACGTTTTCGGTTATAATCAAAATTGAAGACAAACGTATTTGGTTAAGAAGTATTCGCGAACGCGACATAGTGTTGGAACAGGTGATACTTTTCCATGAAAGACAGTCAGAACTGCTTAACGTAGATTCACCTTTTTACAGGGAGCGTTAGCAGCGGCCACCAAGCCCAGATATCGGCCGGTCTGCGTACGGCGCCCCCGCGCTCTAAACATGAAACATAATTCGGCGACCGGCCGAAAGAGCCCCATACTCAAACACCGCCCCTATTTCGACGATTATTCGGCGAATTAGTTAAGCTCCAGTTTACACCGGCTGAGGCGCAGTTGGCTCAACTTAAAGTTTACACCGGCCCTTTTCATCGCTATATATTTGTCTAATGCTTAAAACGACCGAGTTGTGTCTTGCATACCTTATCTTACTCGGCAGAGTATAGCCGCGCTTGATAGCGTGAAGCGTAGGTGTGACACAAAGGAGTGAAAGAGAAGTCTTTATCTGGAAACGAAATAGAGTTAACCGCAATCGAATAGTCTAGCTCGTTCGATGTCTCGCGCGCATGCGTTCTCGTTGGAATTATCCGTCGTCAAGCCGCATAGGATTATCAGCTGTTTGATGTTGTCTGGAGGCCAGCCAATCTGAGTTTGGATTCTTAGATTTTAATTATTTTCTTTGCTTTCTTTATTGTTTTTTTTTGTAATGTAACCTTAATATACAAATTTCCTATGAGTACATAGTAGCGTTACCCGTAGCAGCGATTTCCGTTTAAATAATTTTCTTTATGCACAGCTACCAAAAGCTTTAAAGCACCACACCAACTGCACTTTCGATGGGCCCAACAAACCTGCACCAAAGGATATAACAGTGAGTGACAAGTCTGAATATAACTTACAGTGAGTATGGCCTATTATTGGCGAACGAATTATTTAATCGGCTTTATCGCACTCGGTATGCTCGTGTATTAACATGAATATATATAATAGTTTAACACCGCCCGGTTACACCGTAGTTTAGGCAAAAGAAAAAAAAAAAGGGAAATGCTAAAGAGTAAAGCAGTCTTATATGGATCAGATGATTGTTATCTGAAGTTTACTTTCATTAAAATGTACCGATAAATTGTATAGAAAGGTCCGTCGCCGGTACGATCCTACGCTGAAGTCATATGTTTTATGTTGAATTAAATAAAACATTAGTAAAGGGGTAACCACCCAAGTTAATCACGAGTTACCAAGGTTGGGAGGGTAAAGAATAGGGAGCGATCAACACCTACCGCACCCTAGCCACTGAAATTCTCACATAACAGTCCGCCGTTCTCATTTATATTAATTCTGTACGTGGGTACAGCCCGAATACACCCTATTGGACCTTCATCTTATTAGTATACAGTCAGTGCACTTAACCTCTCTGAGCACAAAAGGAGTGATATGTGAAGGGAAGAGGAAAAGACCCACGCCAAATCCGACGATCATAGTTTAGAGCAACGCTAGAAGTGCACACCTTCCGAATCTCTTCACCTCTGCGGAAGAACATCAACCGCACGAAGCTGGTGGCCTCTTGAATAGAGCACAAGATCGCATATATACCCTTCTGCATGCTACAGAAAGAGGCGCCCAACGTGGGGCTTTATAGCTCTCAACTTTCACCCATTTAATAACATATTTAACATTTACTAAATTCCGTAATTTTATGATTTGAAGTTTTCCATACCTGTCTTATGAGACTGTTCTCTGGAAAAGCGATTATAATTCGAGTGCTTACGGATTAGTCGACCGAATCGAATCATATTTCAGGGATAACTTTTAAGTCATAGAATTCACCCAGTTACCCAGGTTGTAGCGACCCGTTGGTATGAATGAATCATCGTCTCTAGGAATAGCGATACCTATTACGAATAGGTCGACCAGAGTGAATAGATTCACAGACAACAATATGCATCTCGATTCTGGGGTAACGAATGCAAGATTAGGTCGCGTAATTATGCGGAAAAGCAACTTATTAATAGTTGACCTGTAAATACGAACCCAACCTCAGCAATTAGAAGTATCAGTAGTTTTCGGTATTGGCGACGTTATGTGAGATTATCCAGTTGGGATAACAATATGACCAGCATAGAGTCGGAAGGTGCGGACCGAATTTATTATTAATAGTTCAGTTTAAAGTTAAAAAAAAAAAAAATAAAAAAAAATGGCAGTTCGTCACAGTAGTGAGAACCTGACAGATATATTGAGCGAACAAGATGCAATTTGCAATATTTACGACCAACCCTTAAATGAAGCTGATTTTACCGAGTCTTTAAGAGAATCTAACCACTGCCCAACTTGCAAAAGGCTCTGTACATTTAATCAGTTGGCTCTATCAAATAACAACTTGCAAGCTGAATTATCCGCTGCTGATCAGTTAGTCGACATTGCTACGCATGAGGAAGCATCGGAAAACAGCAGTACCGGCAATCGAGGTAGAGGCAGAACAAGCAGAATTAGTAACGCAGTACAGCGCCGCGGTATGGTGACCAGTTCCCAACAGCGGAGCCAACTTGCGCCGCTGCCAAACATTTGCGCGAGTGAGGCAAGCGTGTCTCACGAAGCCCCTAAAGCACAAAATGTGGAAGATATAAACCAAATAATTCAGGCCGCTATGCAGCGTCAACAGCAACAGCTCATGCAGGACCTGACAGCATTGATTCAGGGACAGTTGTCGACAAGTCAGGTTGACAGTAATAGTCATCGCTCGGGTCGAGAAAGAATGTTTACTCCACCCGGTGAACCAGTTTTTATAGCAGACCGGAACCAGAATACATCCTCAAGTTCAGGTCATATCAATAACCAATACAATGGCAACGCCAGGAGACCAAACGCTTCGGTTCTGCCAGACAAAGTTCCAAACATTATTCAGAGTTGGCGAATCAAATTCGATGCAGCTAGAGATGGTCTGCAAACGGACGAGTTTCTCTACAGAGTTCGAGCACTAGCTCAACAGAATTTAAACGGGGACTATCAGCATCTATGCGATCACTTACACCTCTTCTTCGGTGGGAAAGCCGTCGAGTGGTATTGGAGGTTTCATCGCGCTTGCCCTCAGTTTACTTGGGACGAGTTTTGTAGAGAGTTTAGAAAGAAATTTGATGACATTGATACAGATATGGATATCTGGGAGGCAATTAACAGCAGACGTCAAGGCGACAAGGAAACCTTCGAGGAATATCAGTTCCAAGTCGAGAGACTTGTGTCTCGCCTAAAAACCATAATTTCAGAAGAATCGTTAGTACGACTTCTCATCCGTCATTCAAAGCCAAATCTTCGTTACGAGCTAATGCACTTAGGCATAAACACCCTAGCGCGTTTAAGAGAAGCAATTCGCACTCACGAGCAATTTTCCAAACAAGTTAAGCCCCAATCAGTGAAAAGTATTTTTCCCCAACGCTCTACTGTCTCCCAGCTCGATAATGGGTCGGATGCCGAAGAACTAGACGAAGTTTCAGCGCTGCAGCACAAGTAAATGAAGTGCTGGAACTGCGCAAAGTCAGGCCATCGGTTCGAGGATTGTCTTGAGGCTCGTATCATCTTTTGTTATGGATGTGGGATGAAGAACACCTATAAGCCAAAATGCCCAACATGTAACCAGTCGGAAAACCGCAGAAGGGATGCGTCAGCCAACAAAAACCTGTCGCATCCGAACCATTAAAAGAAGATTGTAGACCGAAGTCACAAATTCGATTTCATATAGACCATGTAATCCACCATGCCAGATACCTCAAGCTAAACTAGAGATTCACCAACCATACCAAGTTCGAGCAGCTCAGTATGCATCAGCCAGAAAACGCATCTTCGGAGACGTAGACAGTTGCGTATTGATTCGAAAACCCCGACGTTCAACCTTGCGAGTGAGGTTTTTCTGGAAAAAGGTAGAAGTGAGCCGTAAAAAGCTTATTTCCGCCGTATTCTTGCATTCAGGTAACCGATTGTACACCGATATCAAAATCGACGATAATAGTTATACCGCTCTTTTAGATTCAGGTGCAACTATAAGCTGCATTGGCGGCGTAGCCGCAAAAAAGTTCATCAGACATCCACAGCTACATAAGTGTTCTGGGCAAATAAGAACAGCCAATAATGCCAAATGTTCTGTAGTTGGCAGACTTGTCGTTTAAATAACTTATCGCAACCAAACTAAACCAGTAGAGTTCTTTGTAATACCTGACCTAGAACAAAACTGTTACTTGGGAATCGATTTCTGGAGAGATTTTGGTTTACTTAGTAGAATCACTGACCTTCCCTCAGAATCAGTGGCAGAACTAGATGTAGGTCGAGATGATAACACAATAATTAGTGCGAAAATGCATTCTCTCTCAGCAGCTCAGCAGCGCAAACTCACTTCAGTGATTAGCGAGCTACCCTCTTACGAGAAAGAAGGCTTGGGACGCACACACCTAATAGAGCATAACATCGACGCCGCTGATGCTAAGCCCGTCAAGCAGCGTCATTGGCCTGTTTTCCCTGCCAAAGAAAAACTTATGTCTGCCGAAATTGAAAACATGCTCGCACTAGACGTGATAGAAGAATCGAAGAGTCCATGGAGCAGCAATTGCGTGTTAGTACAGAAGGGAGAGAAAGTTCGTTTGTGCTTAGATTCCAGAGAACTGAACAAGCTGACGCTGAAAGACGCGTACCCGCTACCACATGTAGACGGCATTCTTAGTCGCTTGCCTCCCGCTCGTTTTATCACTGGTGTCGATATGAAGCATGCATTTTGGCAAATCCCGCTTAATAAAAAGTCTAGACTATGCACGGCGTTTACGATAACAAACAGGCCCTTGTACCAATATAAAGTGATGCCTTTCGGACTATGTAATGCCGCACAGACTCTATGCAGGCTCATGGATCAAGTAATCCCAGCAAGTCTACGAACAAGAGTATTTGTATATTTGGACGATCTCTTGGTTCTTTCCGCACATGATTCTGTTAGAAGAAATAGGTATATATCTTCGTAAGGCGAACTTGACCATTAATATAGCCAAGTCCAAATTTTGTATGACAGAGATAAAATATTTAGGATTCATTATCGGCCATGGACAGCTCAAAGTCGACCCTGGCAAGGTTAATGCGATCAATGAATTCCCAGTCCCAACCACGGTGAAGCAATTGAGACGATTCTTAGGTCTCGCCGGATGGTATCGACGATTTGTAGAAAACTACGCTGCGATAACCTTTCCCTTAACTGAACTTCTGAAAAAGAATAAACCAATGAATTGGAATTCGGAAGCGAAAGAAGCCTTTGAACTATTAAAAACAAGTTGACATCTGCACCAGTTTTGAGGACGTCTTGTTTTTCGAAACCTTTTATATTATTGTGTGATGCAAGCATGCATGGTCTTGGCCCAAGCAAATGATGATGGCGTCGAGTTACCAATTGCATATATGTCCGAAAAATTGTCTAAAGCTCAACGAAATTATTCAGTCACCGAACTCGAATGCTTAGCAGTCATTAAAGGAATAAATAAATTCCGAGCCTACTTGAAGGACAAGAATTTACGGTAGTTACAGATCACGCTTCTTTACAGTGGCTAATGAGGCAAAAGGATCTATCAGGGCGCTTGGCCAGATGGTCGATCCGATTGCAAGGCTTTTCATTTGAATTTAAACATCGTAGCGGATCGCAAAACGTCGTTGCCGATACCCTGTCTCGGAGGTACGAAGCCCACATTTGCGAACTTTTGAATTTTGGAACAATTATTGACGTGTCGTCCAAAGAATTTACTTCCCAGGAATATCTAGATTTGATAAATAACATAAATGATAACCAGCATAAGTTACCAGACCTAAAGGTTGTCGATA
Organism: Drosophila littoralis; assembly: GCA_018903485.1. Classification (NCBI taxonomy): domain Eukaryota; kingdom Metazoa; phylum Arthropoda; class Insecta; order Diptera; family Drosophilidae; genus Drosophila; species Drosophila littoralis. Next base: position 28,923 of record JAEIGF010000365.1, on the reverse strand, counting down.
AATTTGTATTTAAGCGAACTGAACCCGCAAAAGATGATGATATAGCTAGGTCAGACTGTTGGAAGCTTTGGGTTCCAGTCAACTTGAGAGAAGAGGTCTTATATCGAGCCCACAATCCGGCGGATTCAGCTCACCTCGGAATCGGCAAAATGGTAGAAAAGTTAAAGCGACATCTCTTTTGGCCCGGCGTGGTAACGCAAATTCGTGACTATATATCCAATTGTTCCACATGCAAGTCAACAAAAGGTCCTAATACTGTTCTGAGGCCACCAATGGGCAAACTTATGACATCGGAGAGACCATTCCAAAAATTGTACATGGATCTATTAGGTCCATACCCACGGTCAAAGAACGGAAACATCGGTCTTTTAGTCATTGTCGACCACCACACGAAGTTTCACTTCCTGCACCCGTTGAAAAAGTTAACGTCTAAAAGAATCTGTGAGTTCTTAGAGAATCATGTATTTTACACATTTGGAGTACCCGAATCCATTTTAACAGATAATGGGTCCCAATTCATATCTGGCTACTTCGAAGCGTTTTTAACTCGCTTCGGCACGTCACACATCTGCACCGCAAATTATTCTCCACAGGCGAATGCAAGCGAGCGATTGAACCGTTCCATATTAGCAGCTATACGCGCATATGTAGGAAAGGATCACACAAGCTGGGACAAGTATCTGAATGAAATTAGCGCATCACTGAGGTCTAGTGTGCATCGTAGTACAGGATTTCCACCATACTTTTTGTGGTTTGGCCAGAATATGATCATGAATGGTAAAGACTAGGAACTTCTTAGAAAAGTAAACTTAGTTACAGACGACACTTCCTTAAAAACACCTGATCTATTGCAACTAGTGCGCGCGAAAGCTAAAAGTAACATCTCTAAAGCTCATGCAGCTAACGCGAAAACCTATAATTTGCGCAGCCGCACGATAAAACTAAATGAAGGCGATATTGTTTACGCACGTGGCTTTGCACAAAGTAATGCAAGCAATAAGTTTAGTAGCAAACTCGCCCCAGCCTTCAATAAAGCTAGGGTTGTCAAGAAATTAAGTCCGACGTATTATGAACTGTCAAACGAAAACAACAAATCTATGGGAGTGTATCACTTAAAAGACATAAAACTATAGACCGACCGATAAACGAAGTTACTGACCCTTTTTTTTCAGTTAACATCTTCTCCAGTTGAGACTCTCGTAGTATTAACTGTGGTGTGGGGGCCAGTAAGTTTGAAAAATTAAACTTTTAATATTAAGTCGTATATACCCAGCAACGAAAGTAGAGTATTATCTCTCGAGGTGGTCAGCCTAATGTCATCTCGCTCCCACGCCTCGGCGGTTGTGTTAGTTGCATCTCCTCGCGTCAGTTTCGCACCTTATACATAAAGCAACAAGAAACGGCATCAAAGAATAAGACAAGCAATCACACCATAGTTCCGTTAAATATCACAAGCGACAAATGTAGCTGGCGTTGCGTATCAGTTGCATAACGTCTGCTCATTTTTCTAATTAACATTGCTAAGATTACACGTGTTAAACGTTTTCGGTTATAATCAAAATTGAAGACAAACGTATTTGGTTAAGAAGTATTCGCGAACGCGACATAGTGTTGGAACAGGTGATACTTTTCCATGAAAGACAGTCAGAACTGTTTAACGTAAATCCATCTTTTTACAGGGAGCGTTAGCAGCGGCCACCAAGCCCAGATATCGGCCGGTCTGAGTACGGCGCCCCCGCGCTCTAAACATTAAACATAATTCGGCGACCGGCCGAAAGAGCCCCATACTCAATCACCGCCCCTATTTCGACGATTATTCGGCGAATTAGTTAAGCTCCAGTTTACACCGGCTGAGGCGCAGTTGGCTCATCTTAAAGTTTACACCGGCCCTTTTCATCGCTATATATTTGTCTAATGCTTAAAACGACCGAGTTGTGTCTTGCATACCTTATCTTACTCGGCAGAGTATAGCCGCGCTTGATAGCGTGAAGCGTAGGTGTGACCCAAAGGAGTGAAAGAGAAGTTTTTATCTGGAAACGAAATAGAGTTAACCGCAATCGAATAGTCTAGCTCGTTCGATGTCTCGCGCGCATGCGTTCTCGTTGGAATTATCCGTCGTCAAGCCGCATAGGATTATCAGCTGTTTGATGTTGTCTGGAGGCCAGCCAATCTGAGTTTGGATTCTTAGATTTTAATTATTTTCTTTGCTTTCTTTATTGTTTTTTTGTAATGTAACCTTAATATACAAATTTCCTATGAGTACATAGTAGCGTTACCCGTAGCAGCGATTTCCGTTTAAATAATTTTCTTTATGCACAGCTACCAAAAGCTTTAAAGCACCACACCAACTGCACTTTCGATGGGCCCAACGAACCTGCACCGATGGATATAACAGTGAGTGACAAGTCTGAATATAACTTACAGTGAGTACAGCCTATTATTGGCGAACGAATTATTTAATCGGCTGTATCGCACTCGGAATGCTCGTGTATTAACATGAATATATATAATAGTTTAACACCGCCCGGTTACACCGTAGTTAAGGCAAAAGAAAAAAAAAGAAGGGAAATGCTAAAGAGTAAAGCAGTCTTATATGGATCAGATGATTGTTATCTGAAGTTTACTTTCATTAAAATGTACCGATAAATTGTATAGAAAGGTCCGTCGCCGGTACGATCCTACGCTGAAGTCATATGTTTTATGTTGAATTAAATAAAACATTAGTAAAGGGGTAACCACCCAAGTTAATCACGAGTTACCAAGGTTGGGAGGGTAAAGAATAGGGAGCGATCAACACCTACCGCACCCTAGCCACTGAAATTCTCACATAACAGTCCGCCGTTCTCATTTATATTAATTCTGTACGTGGGTACAGCCTGAATGCACCCTATTGGACCTTCATCTTATTAGTATACAGTCAGTGCACTTAACCTCTCTGAGCACAAAAGGAGTGATATGTGAAGGGAAGAGGAAAAGACCCACGCCAAATCCGACGATCATAGTTTAGAGCAACGCTAGAAGTGCACACCTTCCGAATCTCTTCACCTCTGCGGAAGAACATCCACCGCACGAAGCTGGTGGCCTCTTGAATAGAGCACAAGATCGCATATATACCATTCTGCATGCTACAACCTTTGCTTCAATTAAGGCCGGAAAAAACAAAGGTCGATAAAGTTCTGTCGTTACAAATGTTGAACGAGATCAGCATTAACAACACAAAAGAGCTGGAAACCCTTAGGAGCAGCAACAGCAATACGAAAACCGTAAACTTTACGCTCTCAGGCACACTGCTCATCTTAATAGTGGCAGTAGTCGTTCGCCTGATTAGGCAAAGAAGCACCTGGCAACAAAACAACGGGGATGTTACTCAACCTGAAGCCATTCCGATAGAACACTCCAACACTACCCAAACACGCTATTACATCGCGTCCGAGGACGTCCGCGTTTAAAGGGGGAGGAGTTAGGAACAGTTATTACAAATACTAAGAGGAAGTATTTCATGCACCCAGCCCAACGATCACGGCTAAGGTGCATGAACAATAATCGACACGTACGCCAAGTCAGCGCATTCCTAAGAGCCACCGTGAGACAGTTCCACCGTGGGATTCAACCTGGACACCCGACACCAACCAATAAAGCGGCAACGGTGGCAAAGCGGCAACGGCGACAGCAATAGCAGCGGCGACAAATCAATGGCGACCAAACGCCAGCAGCAGCGGCAGTTCGAGCCTAATAAATATTAAGCCAAATTTTGTTATGGTAGTTCTTAAGCAGCACTACAAAGAAACAGTTGTGTTTTTTTTTAATAAAAACAATCATCAATTGTTTTAATTTATATATAAGCTATCGTTCTCTTTAATTACTTTCTTAACTGATCGTGATAAAATTTTCAAGCAGTATATCTTATTGTGCAATAGAATGTTTACGCGCTCGTTTGCTTCAACATTAACAGAAATAAAGTTAAAAAAAAAATTGTTTCCTCGATAGGTCTCGAAGTCGTAAAAAATCACACTATTTTCAATCGCCACTACTCAACATCCACACCAATAATTGAGTCTTAATAAGCCAGAACGAACCAAAATAGCAGCACTGAAAACAATACACTCGCAATTGCAATGCTGGTGATAGAATTCGAAGTAGACGCGCATGAATGTGTGTGTGTACATTGCAATTTGCCCTAGGCTGCCGCAAACCCGAGGTCAGCCAAAACACGTTTTCTTTGTGTTTCTTAACTGATCTTGATTAGCTTTCCATTATACTTATTGTGCTATAGAATATGCGTGTATTCTCAAAATAACAATTGCATTAAAATTGTCCTTAAATTGGTGGGCAATACAAATAGGAGCTTTTACTTGATTTATAGCTATGTGGTGATTACGGGTTGTTGGCAATAGCTTTAAAATGAGAGATGCTTGATATTTATGAATATACTATTCTAGAAGCTACATGTCAATTTTGGTGACTCTTACTCTTAAAACTTAGAGATTTGCTCAAAAAACACGACTTCGATATCGACTTTGATCGCTTACTTGGAAACGGGGCAAGCTATCAGTTATTGTTCTGCGCGGGAACTCGGAGGACCTACGGTCCGCGGTCGACTCCGATAATGATGCTAATCAAGAATATATATACTTTATGCTTAACAGACATATATTTGCGCAACAACATTATACCCTCTTTACTTATTTTCAATGGGATGAGGGTATTAAAAGAACGTTCCTTCTTAGTACTACAAAGTTGTCATATGTGTTGTGTAGTGTTATAGAGGTCGCCATCACAAGTATCAATTCTGAAAGTCGCTCTAGACCACAATAAGCCAACTAAGAATGCGTTGGGATCTTAAAAGTCCTGTATTTTAAAATGAGGTATTTTTAAATGAGCGCTGACAAAAGATTATCAAGTCTGAGAGTTCTTAATTATGTTTACATATTTAATGGATAATGGGATAAAAAGCAATAATAAACATTAATTTACTTCTACATTTAATTAAAGAAGCCCGCGCAGTACTAGTTATCCCATCTCCGACATTTAAAATTTTAAGTCTTCAGCTAACAATTTCAATCATCATCTTTTTCCTACAGCAAAAGGAATCTCCCTGGGAGGGTGGGATACGCTCCGCAGGCGCTATCTGGAGTCCATTTTTGCAAAAGAGTAGCTACGTATCCGATCAGGTTATTCATGCAATTGATTGGCTACCCACACTGGCTTCAGCTGCTGGTGTGGCTCTACCCGAGCATCTCAATATAGATGGCATCAATATGTGGCCCTCGCTTAGTGAAAATTTGGAGCCGCAGCCTAGAACACTGCTGCATGTATTGGATGATGTTTTTGGCTATTCGTCATATATGCGGGACAATCTAAAATACGTCAATGGAAGCCGTTTTGAAGGACGCTTTGATAGTTGGTTGGGCGAGTTGGATGACGGCGAAATTGATCCACTAAGTGCGGACTACGTTCAGCAGGTTCTTTCTTCTGAAGTGCAGCAGGTTTTGGGCTCTAATAGCCTGACTAGCGAGCGTATCAAACAGCTCCGTGCCCAAGCAACTCATCACTGTTCTATCAACGGTACGAACCACTTGCAGCCGCTGTATCTGTGCCATCCCCTGCAAGCGCCCTGTTACTTTAATTTGACGAACGATCCATGCGAGCACTATAACCTAGCAAACCTGTATCCATTGCAACTGCAGCTACTCGAAAAGGAAGTAAACGAGTTTCGGTTGGGAGCTGTCGAAAGTGCTCGAGTACCTATACCGGATTTGCGTGCGAATCCCGCTCTTCACGAAAACTACTGGGAATGGTGGAATGATACCGAAACCGAAAGAGTTACCAGTGGGGCTGAAAAATGGAGACCGAATCTTCTAAACTTGATTTGGCGATATTGTGTGTCATACTTCGACTTTGCTTATAAGTAATATTTTTGTATCCTTTTTTTGAAAAATAAAATTATTTAAACTGTATTTTAAGGCCCTGTATCAGCGGTTGTTCAAATGTACGTAACAGCCAGAAAAAGGAATATCCGGCGACGTGCAATCCCATGTGATGAACAGCACAACGTTAGTGTGGCCTCTGGATACCAGGCAACTTATTTATGTAAGTAAGTAAGTCTTAAGGCAAGGCCTGACGCGGCGTACTGGCGACAGAGACAGATACTCAAGACCTTTCAGAGAGAGTTCTCAGTTGAGAGTGATTGACGTGTTTTACTTGTGCTCCAAAATTTTATATTTTTTTTGTTATTGCCTGTTTTTGATTATTTTGCTTTGGTGCTCCCCTGTGCATACATTTGTTTGTGCGTGTGTTCGCTGCTGCATATTTCTGCTTGTGCATCGCGCTCTCGCAAATTTTTGCTATTGCTTTTCGCTCCAAACAATTTGTTTGTGTACGATAATTGTTTTTGAGTGTTTACTTGCTCTATTCTTGTGCACCGTTTTCGTTTTGCTCTGCGCTCTCGCAACTTGCATACTTGTAACAATTATGTCGTGCTGTAAGAAACCTTGCACGTTCAAGCAGGCTGATGATTCTGCACAGCCGCAATTTGTTAATTGCTGGCTGTGTGAGAATATGATGCATGCTAAATGTGCAGGTCTCACAATTGCCAAGAAGGGCTGCGGCGGCTTGCGTGGTCATGCCCAGTATGCATTGACAAGCAAATTGATTTCTCTAGAATGTATAATTCTGTAAGAAATCAATTCTTAAAATTGAACAACGTGGCTAAGCAGCTCTCGAGTAATTTTGACTCGAGTTTTGAGTTGCTTGGCAAATACAAATTCGAGTCTCCAACCAATCTCCGGTTGGAGCCTCAATTTTTGCAGTTGTCCTCTCCGTCTGTTCAGACACCTACGCCTCTTTTGTCCCGCCTAGCAACTTGGATTTATCTCCAATGTTTGGTCTCCACACATGATTGTTCCCGAGTTCAAGCCAAAAAAGCGTATCCAGCCAGTCACCCTTCCAGTCCCTTCAATACAGGGTACCATTTCTGCCCCAAAAAACTAACTTCATCTTCTGACCAAATCTGTATACATTATCAGAATGTCAGAGGTCTTATTTCAAAGCTTAAAAATCTTTTCATGGCCAGTACTTCCTTCGACTCGGATATAATAGGATTTTCAGAAACATGGTTAAATTCAACCATATCCGATTTTGAGGTATTTTCGAATAGTTTTATTTTGCATAGAAATGATCGGCCGACTCGAGGTGGTGGGGTGTTAATTGCCGTTAAAGCCACTCTCCAGTCAGAACTTTTCTGTTTTAATACGCCTACTGACGCTGAGATTGTCTCAGTTAAGGTGTCTTTTCCTACACGGAATATCTATATTACATGCTCTTATGTCCCTCCTTCTTCTTATATTCAAGCTTATACGAAACATATTACTTGTATTAAAGAAGTTTCTTCAAACGTGCGTGATAATGACCTATTTATGGTGTTGGGTGATTTTAATTTACCGAACATCTCTTGGTCATTATTCACTGCCGAAAATTATCTAGTGCCCTCAGCACAGCATGATTTTATAGACTGCATGCTTGATCTTTCGTTGTTTCAAATCAATTCAATTTCTAATCATTTGAATAGAACACTTGAACTTGTATTTGTTAACGACTACCTTATCTCTAATGTGTCTAGGTACCCTCCTTTATCTCTTCCTGAGGATGTATATCATCCTACTTTAGAGATTACAATGTTCAATTGTAATCGTCTCATTTCCTGCTCATCAGCCAATAAGCCCCGCCGCTGCTTTCGCAAAGGAAATTATTCATTGCTGAATCAGCTTATTTATGCAACCGCTTGGTCTTTCTTATATGACTCGGTTGATATGAATACTGCTATTACTTTTTTTATAGCACCCTAAACTCCCTCTTAGATATGAGCATTCCCAAGTCAATTCCTTCGACTACTTCTTCAAAACCACCCTGGTTTACTCCCAGATTGTCACATCTTAAAAACTTAAATCTAAATATTTTAAAAAGTTTAAAAAGTCTGGTTCGTGTACAGACTTGGCTAAATATTCCATAGCCAAGTCGAAATTCTTTCTTCTGAATTCTCAATGCTATAAAAATTATCTAACTCGTTGTAAAAGGCAATTTGCCCAAAATCCGAGACAGTTTTACAATTTTGTAAACTTGACGAGTAAATCTTCAAGTTTGCCAACTTCTTTTTCTTTCGGGATGGATACAGCTAGTAATGACTCTGATTCTGCTAGCCTCTTTGCAAATTTTTTCCAATCAACTTACTCCTCAGTCTGTCCTAATAATAATTCTTACCCTTATACTATTTCTTCCTCTAGTTCTATACCTCCTCCTATTATTTCACACTCCTCTCTCTTTTTAGCTATAAACTCTTTAAAATCTTCTTACTCTCCTGGGCCTGACAATATTCCTAGTTGTCTACTCAAGGAGTGTAGTTCTTCCCTTCTTTACCCATTGCAAAAGCTTTTTAATCTTTCTCTTGAATCTTCTGTCTTTCCATCTCTTTGGAAAGAATCTTATATCATTCCTCTCCACAAGAAAGGTGGAAAGTCTGATATACAAAATTACAGGGGCATTGCAAAACTGTCCGCTATTCCTAAATTATTTAAAAAAATAATCACTTCGAATTTGCAGCATTTCTGCAAATCAGTTGTTTCCCCTGTTCAACAAGGGATTCGTAAAGAATCGGTCAACTACGACCAATCTGCTTGAGTTTACTTCCTTGGTAAATAATGCTTTTCTTTCGAAAATGCAAACGGATGTCATTTATACTGACTTCAGTAACGCGTTTGACTCTGTTCACCATGACATTTTACTTTTTAAACTTGACCGAATAGGTTTCCCTCCGTCTCTTTTGCTTTGGATTAATTCTTATTTAAAAGGTAGGACCCAAAGAGTAATGCTGAGGCTGACTACCTCTAAACAAGTTCACGTTTCTTCTGGTGTTCCTCAAAATAGTCATCTTGGACCTTTACTCTTTACTCTTTTTATAAATGATCTCCGCTCTGTTATATTACATGCCCGTGTACATACATGTACATACATGATGCGGATGATGTGAAACTTATTCTATCATACACAAATCCCCTACATCATTCTCGTCTACAAGACGATTTGAACGCTATGCAACTTTGGTGTTCGGCCAATCAATTGCATCTGAATTGTTCAAAGTGTATGTTTATGACATTTTATCGTACAACACCGTATCTTGTCAGTTATACAATCGACAATACCCCTTTGCAACGTATACTAACAGTTAAGGATCTAGGCGTTCTTTTTGATTCTAAACTCTGTTTCAATCTTCACATAGATACCATCGTTAATGAGGCAAAAGGTGTACTTGGATTCATTAAACGATGGTCTAAAGAGTTTAACGATCCTTTTATAACGAAACTTCTGTACATCTCTCTTGTTCGCCCTATCCTTGAACAATAGCCAGGATCGTATTAAATCTGTTCAGAAGCAATTTCTGCTTTTTGCCTTACGAGGTTTAAATTAGGACCCTAATCTTCGGTTGCCATCCTACTCCAGCAGGCTGCTTCTTCTTAACCTTCCGTCGTTAACCAACCGTAGGACAATTCTCGATGTTGTCCTTCTACATAAGCTGGTTATTGGCGATATAGATTCTCCTTTTCTGCTAGGGCGTCTTCAATTCTCTGTTCCGTCTAGACCAACCAGAAATTACCGCCCCTTATTCCTGTCTACGTGCACAACAGACTACGCTATGCACAATCCTTTTCGCGTGCTATGTAAAAATTATAATAGTTTGCATCACGTTTTCTCTATAGAACTTTCTCTACCCCTAATAAAATCGTTGCTTTCAGGACCAGGGCCTTCGGGAAGTCACTGACCATTCCCAGCTATGAGCAAGGGCATAGCTTGCCGGACAGGCTGTAAATTTTCCCCCACCGTGTCGGTGATTTCCCATTACTTTTCTCTCTGTCCTATCTACTTAACACTCTATACATCTAGCTTAAATTTCTTTACTTTATTAACAATCTTCTTACTTTCTTTTTTCTTATTTATTGTATTTTATTAATTAATATAGCAAACTAAGAATATTTTTAATTTTACTTAAGAACACTTTTTTCCTACTTACACCTTTCTGCTTAGAGGAAGGCTCTAATAGCGTCACTGACAAATTTAGCTGTGAAAAGGGGCACAGCTGGCCGGACTGGCAAGTAAAACACCTCCATCGTTCGGTGATGCTATTTAGAGAACTGTGTTATCTAACTAGGCTTTTAGCATATAATTCCATTATCTATTGTATGTATAATCTACTGAATAATGAGGAAGACACTCGTTTTGTCGACCATTAATAAATAAATAAATAAAATAAGACTTGCAAAATTAATCGAAATAAGAATATAATTAAATATTAAATAAACTAAATCCACCTTTTTGCCCTTTCATGCACATAAACATCATTTCATTTCATCCAACTCATTATCAATATTTATTTTCGTTAACACAAGTTTTTTGCCTTATTCACTCTTTATCTTCAAAAACTTTTCAAACAAATGTATGATAAAAGCCGTATACTTTGTAGTGGCTGTTTTGCAATCCCCAAACGAATCTGCTTGTTGATCAGCTGCTCCCTATAAGCACTGTTTGGCTAATCATATCTCCCACACTCATATGGTTCTAGTTTGGTTACTGCTTTACCGACAGCACAGGAAGTCAGTTCTTCGTTAATTGCAAAACTGAGGGCATGCGCAACCGAATAGGGCGAATAGAGCACGAGGTGATAAGATCAGGGATCAGGGATCAGGCCATAGAACCGTTTTAAAGTATAATCGCGTGATGCAGAGCTTTTCTTTCCTTTTTTTGGAAGAAGTAAAGGTTAAACTACAGCACAGCATGTCATTTACAATGACTCGCGTTGGCGAAATAAGTTCATATAACTTTTTTATTGCAAATAATTTTCGCAAAAGACGTCAGGGACAAAGATTGCAATTGTGGTACAATTTCAAAGTGTTCTTTTAGTAGGCTAATAGAAACCAAAAACCTCCATAATAACTCTGATTCGGGGTGCCCCTTAAAGAAAAGGTATTTATATGTGCTAGTGTTGAGACTTGAAACTAATAAAGGCTTGCACAGTTTTCGTGCCTGCTCTATTGGGCAGAGCATTTCCAAACGTCCGTAGCTTGCTGACAAAGAGCAGCAGAAATATTAAGACGTGCCAGCACTAGCACATAGAGTAATAAAATAATAATAAAAAAAAATCAAAAGCTCTTTTTCAAAATACTTGGTGCAAGATACCGAGGTTGCAAACACAACACTCGGCTGTCTGCAGCTATGTACTTCTGCCGATGCCCAAAATTCAACGACAACTTCAAAACATTTTCCGTAAGAGCCAACAACAAACATAATCAAAACAAACGACTCGACAATGAAAAAGCATACCACATATTCTGTCCGTGCTTTCCCTTTTTGTTTGAGGCTACAGCCTATGATCACTAACCATACAATGCATAGGTACTCCAAACAGCATTTTAATCGAAGCAGGATTTATCGCAACGAGTGAGCCCCATGGGTGTCTGAGACCATTTTAGTGTGCCCAGATAGAGTAAGACTGCTGAGAGCGGCAGCCGAACGCCGGCCTCGAAAGCCGAACGTTCAGTATGAAGCCGCATCTCGCTCAGCGCACATCGTCGCTACGGCTGATGTCTTTTCTTAATATATGTGGGAACCCTAGAAGGCGAGCGACAGAGAACAACGCGCAGCGGTCGTTCTTTCTGATCGCTCTCTCTTCGCTCATTTGTAGCTTTGCAGTTTTGCGTCAAAGGGCAGGCTGCGCAACGCGAAAAGAAAAGCGGACACTTTGCATTTGGTAGTTGACTGAAGAACTCGTCGTCCGTAGAATAGTTAAAGTTTTAATTATAACTAAAATCATCCCATAATAACTTAAAAATAATATTAATCAATCATCTTATAATATTAAACATATTTGTAAAAGTTAACCACTTTGAAACAAATTATAATAAGAAACTTTGTAATTCTAAAGTAATAAAGAATCTACAAATTGGGGGCTCAACCGGGATGTATCCAAGTTACAATTAAAACAATGAGACAAAGTGAGTGAATTTAAAAGGAAAACATCATCGTAAAGGTCGATATAAAAGACGTGTAAAGTTGGAGAAACAGAGTGCAAAGTAAAGTGTGAGCGAAATAGCAACAGACGCTCAGTGAAACGTTATTCCAAAAAATAAATTTCTGGTGAAATCCGGACTTTGTGTGTATGCATCGCCAAAAGCGAAGCAGACCGAAAGAACGAGAAGAGAGAAGTGCAAAGTAAAGTGTGATCGAAATAGCAACAGACGCTCAGTGAAACGTTATTCCAAAAAATAAATTTCTGGTGAAATCCGGACTTTGTGTGTATGCATCGCCAAAAGCGAAGCAGACCGAAAGAACGAGAAGAGAGAAGTGCAAAGTAAAGTGTGATCGAAATAGCAACAGACGCTCAGTGAAACGTAATTCCAAAAAATAAATTTCTGGTGAAATCCGGACTTTGTATGTATGCATCGCCAAAAGCGAAGCAGACAGAAAGAACGAGAAGAGAGAAGAGTTGGCGTTTTGCTGTTACGCAGGCAGATGAGCCGGTGCGTAAGGGAAACCAAAACGATCAAAGCAGCTGGTCATCTATGAGGAACGCAGGCAAGTTGGCTAAGGCGTGAAATAGACAGCAGCAATTTCTTGGTACGCTGGCAAGGTGGTCGAGCGTAATAGAAGGCTGGAGAAGAGTTGGCGTTTTGCTGTTACGCAGGCAGATGAGCCGGTGCGTAAGGGAAACCAAAACGATCAAAGCAGCTGGTCATCTATGAGGAACGCAGGCAAGTTGGCTAAGGCGTGAAATAGACAGCAGCAATTTCTTGGTACGCTGGCAAGGTGGTCGAACGTAATAGAAGGCTGGAGAAGAGTTGGCGTTTTGCTGTTACGCAGGCAGATGAGCCGGTGCGTAAGGGAAACCAAAACGATCAAAGCAGCTGGTCATCTATGAGGAACGCAGATTGTTCCCGAGTTCAAGCCAAAAAAGCGTATCCAGCCAGTCACCCTTCCAGTCCCTTCAATACAGGGTACCATTTCTGCCCCAAAAAACTAACTTCATCTTCTGACCAAATCTGTATACATTATCAGAATGGCAAAGGTCTTATTTCAAAGCTTAAAAATCTTTTCATGGCCAGTACTTCCTTCGACTCGGATATAATAGGATTTTCAGAAACATGGTTAAATTCAACCATATCCGATTTTGAGGTATTTTCGAATAGTTTTATTTTGCATAGAAATGATCGGCCGACTCGAGGTGGTGGGGTGTTAATTGCCGTTAAAGCCACTCTCCAGTCAGAACTTTTCTGTTTTAATACGCCTACTGACGCTGAGATTGTCTCAGTTAAGGTGTCTTTTCCTACACGGAATATCTATATTACATGCTCTTATGTCCCTCTTTCTTCTTATATTCAAGCTTATACGAAACATATTACTTGAATTAAAGAAGTTTCTTCAAACGTGCGTGATAATGACCTATTTATGGTGTTGGGTGATTTTAATTTACCGAACATCTCTTGGTCATTATTCACTGCCGAAAATTATCTAGTGCCCTCAGCACAGCATGATTTTATAGACTGCATGCTTGATCTTTCGTTGTTTCAAATCAATTCAATTTCTAATCATTTGAATAGAACACTTGACCTTGTATTTGTTAACGACTACCTTATCTCTAATGTGTCTAGGTACCCTCCTTTATCTCTTCCTGAGGATGTATATCATCCTACTTTAGAGATTACAATGTTCAATTGTAATCGTCTCATTTCCTGCTCATCAGCCAATAAGCCCCGCCGCTGCTTTCGCAAAGGAAATTATTCATTGCTGAATCAGCTTATTTATGCAACCGCTTGGTCTTTCTTATATGACTCGGTTGATATGAATACTGCTATTACTTTTTTATAGCACCCTAAACTCCCTCTTAGATATGAGCATTCCCAAGTCAATTCCTTCGACTACTTCTTCAAAACCACCCTGGTTTACTCCCAGATTGTCACATCTTAAAAACTTAAATCTAAATATTTTAAAAAGTTTAAAAAAGTCTGGTTCGTGTACAGACTTGGCTAAATATTCCATAGCCAAGTCGAAATTCTTTCTTCTGAATTCTCAATGCTATAAAAATTATCTAACTCGTTGTAAAAGGCAATTTGCCCAAAATCCGAGACAGTTTTACAATTTTGTAAACTTGACGAGTAAATCTTCAAGTTTGCCAACTTCTTTTTCTTTCGGGATGGATACAGCTAGTAATGACTCTGATTCTGCTAACCTCTTTGCAAATTTTTTCCAATCAACTTACTCCTCAGTCTGTCCTAATAATAATTCTTACCCTTATACTATTTCTTCCTCTAGTTCTATACCTCCTATTATTTCACACTCCTCTCTCCTTTTTAGCTATAAACTCTTTAAAATCTTCTTACTCTCCTGGGCCTGACAATATTCCTAGTTGTCTACTCAAGGAGTGTAGTTCTTCCCTTCTTTATCCATTGCAAAAGCTTTTTAATCTATCTCTTGAATCTTCTGTCTTTCCATCTCTTTGGAAAGAATCTTATATCATTCCTCTCCACAAGAAAGGTGGAAGGTCTGATATACAAAATTACAGGGGCATTGCAAAACTGTCCGCTATTCCTAAATTATTTAAAAAAATAATCACTTCGAATTTGCAGCATTTCTGCAAATCAGTTGTTTCCCCTGTTCAACAAGGATTCGTAAAGAATCGGTCAACTACGACCAATCTGCTTGAGTTTATTTCCTTGGTAAATAATGCTTTTCTTTCGAAAATGCAAACGGATGTCATTTATACTGACTTCAGTAACGCGTTTGACTCTGTTCACCATGACATTTTACTTTTTAAACTTGACCGAATAGGTTTCCCTCCGTCTCTTTTGCTTTGGATTAATTCTTATTTAAAAGGTAGGACCCAAAGAGTAATGCTGAGGCTGACTACCTCTAAACATGTTCACGTTTCTTCTGGTGTTCCTCAAAATAGTCATCTTGGACCTTTACTCTTTACTCTTTTTATAAATGATCTCCGCTCTGTTATATTACATGCCCGTGTACATACATGTACATACATGATGCGGATGATGTGAAACTTATTCTATCATACACAAATCCCCTACATCATTCTCGTCTACAAGACGATTTGAACGCTATGCAACTTTGGTGTTCGGCCAATCAATTGCATCTGAATTGTTCAAAGTGTATGTTTATGACATTTTATCGATCTTGTCAGTTATACAATCGACAATACCCCTTTGCAACGTATACTAACAGTTAAGGATCTAGGCGTTCTTTTGATTCTAAACTCTGTTTCAATCTTCACATAGATACCATCGTTAATGAGGCAAAGGTGTACTTGGATTCATTAAACGATGGTCTAAAGAGTTTAACGATCCTTTTATAACGAAACTTCTGTACATCTCTCTGTTCGCCCTATCCTTGAACAATAGCCAGGATCGTATTAAATCTGTTCAGAAGCAATTTCTGCTTTTTTGCCTTACGAGGTTTAAATTAGGACCCTAATCTTCGGTTGCCATCCTACTCCAGCAGGCTGCTTCTTCTTAACCTTCCGTCGTTAACCAACCGTAGGACAATTCTCGATGTTGTCCTTCTACATAAGCTGGTTATTGGCGATATAGATTCTCCTTTTCTGCTAGGGCGTCTTCAATTCTCTGTTCCGTCTAGACCAACCAGAAATTACCGCCCCTTATTCCTGTCTACGTGCACAACAGACTACGCTATGCACAATCCTTTTCGCGTGCTATGTAAAAATTATAATAGTTTGCATCACGTTTTCTCTATAGAACTTTCTCTGCCCCTAATAAAATCGTTGCTTTCAGGACCAGGACCTTCGGGAAGTCACTGACCATTCCCAGCTATGAGCAAGGGCATAGCTTGCCGGACAGGCTGTAAATTTTCCCCCACCGTGTCGGTGATTTCCCATTACTTTTCTCTCTGTCCTATCTACTTAACACTCTATACATCTAGCTTAAATTTCTTTACTTTATTAACAATCTTCTTACTTTCTTTTTTCTTATTTAGTGTATTTTATTAGTTAATATAGCAAACTAAGATTATTTTTAATTTTACTTAAGAACACTTTTTTCCTACTTACACCCTTCTGCTTAGAGGAAGGCTCTAATAGCGTCACTGACAAATTTAGCTGTGAAAAGGGGCACAGCTGGCCGGACTGGCAACTAAAACACCTCCATCGTTCGGTGATGCTATTTAGAGAACTGTGTTATCTAACTAGGCTTTTAGCATACAATTCCATTATCTATTGTATGTATAATCTACTGAATAATGAGGAAGACACTCGTTTTGTCGACCATTAATAAATAAATAAATAAAATAAGACTTGCAAAATTAATCGAAATAAGAATATAATTAAATATTAAATAAACTAAATCCACCTTTTTGCCCTTTCATGCACATAAACATCATTTCATTTCATCCAACTCATTATCAATATTTATTTTCGTTAACACAAGTTTTTTGCCTTATTCACTCTTTATCTTCAAAAACTTTTCAAACAAATGTATGATAAAAGCCGTATACTTTGTAGTGGCTGTTTTGCAATCCCCAAACGAATCTGCTTGTTGATCAGCTGCTCCCTATAAGCACTGTTTGGCTAATCATATCTCCCACACTCATATGGTTCTAGTTTGGTTACTGCTTTACCGACAGCACAGGAAGTCAGTTCTTCGTTAATTGCAAAACTGAGGGCATGCGCAACCGAATAGGGCGAATAGAGCACGAGGTGATAAGATCAGGGATCAGGGATCAGGCCATAGAACCGTTTTAAAGTATAATCGCGTGATGCAGAGCTTTTCTTTCCTTTTTTTGGAAGAAGTAAAGGTTAAACTACAGCACAGCATGTCATTTACAATGACTCGCGTTGGCGAAATAAGTTCATATAACTTTTTTATTGCAAATAATTTTCGCAAAAGACGTCAGGGACAAAGATTGCAATTGTGGTACAATTTCAAAGTGTTCTTTTAGTAGGCTAATAGAAACCAAAAACCTCCATAATAACTCTGATTCGGGGTGCCCCTTAAAGAAAAGGTATTTATATGTGCTAGTGTTGAGACTTGAAACTAATAAAGGCTTGCACAGTTTTCGTGCCTGCTCTATTGGGCAGAGCATTTCCAAACGTCCGTAGCTTGCTGACAAAGAGCAGCAGAAATATTAAGACGTGCCAGCACTAGCACATAGAGTAATAAAATAATAATAAAAAAAATCAAAAGCTCTTTTTCAAAATACTTGGTGCAAGATACCGAGGTTGCAAACACAACACTCGGCTGTCTGCAGCTATGTACTTCTGCCGATGCCCAAAATTCAATGACAACTTCAAAACATTTTCCGTAAGAGCCAACAACAAACATAATCAAAACAAACGACTCGACAATGAAAAAGCATACCACATATTCTGTCCGTGCTTTCCCTTTTTGTTTGAGGCTACAGCCTATGATCACTAACCATACAATGCATAGGTACTCCAAACAGCATTTTAATCGAAGCAGGATTTATCGCAACGAGTGAGCCCCATGGGTGTCTGAGACCATTTTAGTGTGCCCAGATAGAGTAAGACTGCTGAGAGCGGCAGCCGAACGCCGGCCTCGAAAGCCGAACGTTCAGTATGAAGCCGCATCTCGCTCAGCGCACATCGTCGCTACGGCTGATGTCTTTTCTTAATATATGTGGGAACCCTAGAAGGCGAGCGACAGAGAACAACGCGCAGCGGTCGTTCTTTCTGATCGCTCTCTCTTCGCTCATTTGTAGCTTTGCAGTTTTGCGTCAAAGGGCAGGCTGCGCAACGCGAAAAGAAAAGCGGACACTTTGCATTTGGTAGTTGACTGAAGAACTCGTCGTCCGTAGAATAGTTAAAGTTTTAATTATAACTAAAATCATCCCATAATAACTTAAAAATAATATTAATCAATCATCTTATAATATTAAACATATTTGTAAAAGTTAACCACTTTGAAACAAATTATAATAAGAAACTTTGTAATTCTAAAGTAATAAAGAATCTACAAATTGGGGGCTCGTCCGGGATGTATCCAAGTTACAATAAAAACAATGAGACAAAGTGAGTGAATTTAAAAGGAAAACATCATCGCAAAGGCCGATATAAAAGACGTGTAAAGTTGGAGAAACAGAGTGCAAAGTAAAGTGTGAGCGAAATAGCAACAGACGCTCAGTGAAACGTTATTCCAAAAAATAAATTTCTGGTGAAATCCGGACTTTGTGTGTATGCATCGCCAAAAGCGAAGCAGACCGAAAGAACGAGAAGAGAGAAGTGCAAAGTAAAGTGTGAGCGAAATAGCAACAGACGCTCAGTGAAACGTAATTCCAAAAAATAAATTTCTGGTGAAATCCGGACTTTGTATGTATGCATCGCCAAAAGCGCAGCAGACAGAAAGAACGAGAAGAGAGAAGAGTTGGCGTTTTGCTGTTACGCAGGCAGATGAGCCGGTGCGTAAGGGAAACCAAAACGATCAAAGCAGCTGGTCATCTATGAGGAACGCAGGCAAGTTGGCTAAGGCGTGAAATAGACAGCAGCAATTTCTTGGTACGCTGGCAAGGTGGTCGAGCGTAATAGAAGGCTGGAGCAGAGTTGGTATTAGCAGTTACGCAGGCAGATGAGCCAGTGCGTAGCGACAGAGTCCTTCGTGGGAGTGTTGGGAAGCGTTCAAATCGTGGGGTGAGCTGCAGCAGCGCTGCAAAATAAAATTTTACTATTTGTGCTGACCTTAGCAAGTGGTGTATCTTGCGAAGACAGATCGTACATTATTAACTAAGAAATTTAGTCACGGACGGTGACACGAAACACGGAAGAAAATTAAAATTATTTGTTGGCATAATTGTTTTATGTTCATCGACATTATTCATAAACATAGTTTTAACATTTTGATAACAGCTGAGAACAAATTCAAAAATAAACGGCCCTTAGCGCTGTTAAACTCAAGATACAAAAGAGAGTGTCCGTCGAGGCTGTTAAACTTAAGCTACAAAAGAGAGCAGCCGCTGTTATTACTAATTAACATAGGACAAACTGAAGCTGTTGTGCTGACAATTTACATGTAAGAATATCAAATCTGAAAATAGTAAATAAGAATAATTTGAAAACCTAAAATCTAAGAAACCGTGTGACAATTTTGTGAGATGGAGAGAAACGAGATTCTAAGTCTTCGTGTCGAACAATTACGCGAAAAATTAACAGATTTGCAATTGAGTACTGCAGGACGCAAAGCTGAACTGCAATCAAGACTATTTGAACATTATGGCATGGAAATAGAAGAAGAGGGTTCAGGTGATGATACCTCGGTGAATACAGCACCTTTGATGCAGAGTCCTGAAAGAGCTAGGTCGTGGTTTACGCTGAAAGATGTTGAGGGTAGCGTGTATAAATTTGATGGGTCGAGTTCGAGAGATATTGAACAGTGGGTGAGTGAGTTAGAAGAATGCGCTATAACAGTACAGTGGAGCGACTTACAGTTATTTATCTATGCCAAACAGTTGCTTGAGGGTGCCGCTAAATCATTTATTCGTAGTCAGCGGGGTATTAATAACTGGGAAGCGCTAAAGAACGCATTGAAAAATGAATTTGAGGTAAGATTGTCATCAGCAGAAGTTCATAGACGTTTGGGAAAGCGACAGCAGAAAAAGGGCGAGACATTGTTAGAATTTTTATATGCGTTGATGGAAATAGCAAAATCTATCGATCTCGAGGATGAGAGTTTGATTGACTATTTTATAGAAGGCATACCGGATTCTAAAACTAACAAATCACTATTGTATCAAGCTCGAACAATCAAACAGTTGAAAGCTCAGATAGAAACCTATCAGAAAGTTCGTGGTTCTTGCGCACCGTCCAGTAAACCTGGATCGACAATTGCAAAAAGAGAGCCTACCGTGGGTCAATATTTTCAAGCAAACAAAAGCCGAAAATGTTTTAAATGTGGTGCCGACTCACATGTAATAAAGCACTGTCCCAAAAATACTTTTTCTTGTTTTAAATGTGGTAAGCCAGGACACCGTGCCGTGCAGTGTAATGGTGAGAGCCAATATAAACAAGAAAAATCGACGAATGTTGTCCGAGACGAAAAGTGGATGTTAAAGTCATTAAGCACATTCACTTCTTCTGGATTAGAATTAAAAGATGTCGTTTGTGGCGCAGTGATTTGCAAAGGTTTAGCGCTGACAATAGTTCTTGTCTTGAACTGTTTCATGAGTTTGAAAGTATGTGCATGTTAGCTGTGGACCTAGAGGCGGTTACGATCGAATTAGATGTTTCACATTTGAGTAAGTTGCAACAAAAAGAGGTTAAGCAACTAGTACATTCGTATAAACCAATCAGAAATCCAAGCTCTCCAATTGAGATGAAGATTCTTTTAACAGACGAGCTGCCAGTATTTCAGCATCCGAGACGTATAGCCGTGTGTGATCAGAAAATTGTTGATGAGCAAGTGAAAGAATGGCTAGCGGAGAAAATTATCAAGCCCAGTATGTCAGAGTACGCCTCACCAGTTGTTTTAGTGTCCAAAAAGAATGGCAAAAAGCGTTTGTGCTGCGACTACCGTAAGCTAAACGAAAATGTGATTCGTGATAATTTTCCTATGCCTCAAATGGATACTGTAATTGAGAAGCTGCAAGGTGCGTCAATTTTCACTACACTAGATTTGACAAATGGATTTTTCCATGTACCAGTTGAAACAGGCTCGCAAAAATATACTTCATTTGTGACTCAAAATGGGCAGTATGAATTTTTATACGTGCCTTTCGGAATTTCAAACTCTCCAGCAGTGTTTACTAGATTTATAATGGCAGTTATGCGAGAATTAATCCAAAATAATGATGCGGTCGTTTATATGGACGACGTCATAATTCCGAGCAGCAATGTTGAAGAGGGTCTGGTGAAGCTCAAAAGAGTGTTGCAAGTTGCAGGAAAGAATGGTCTACGCATAAATTGGTCGAAGTGTCAACTGTTGCAAGGGAAAGTTAGCTTCTTAGGGTATATAGTGCAAAAGGGCACTATAACTCCGAGCAAGGAAAAGACCCAGGCTGTTGCAAATTTTCCGATACCCCGGGATAAAAAGGATATTCAGCGATTTTTGGGGCTGACATCCTATTTTCGTAGGTTTGTAGAGGGGTACGCAGTAATTGCACAACCGTCCGACATTTTGCGAAAGGATGCAACGTTTGAATTTAAAGACTTGCAACATATCGCATTTGAGCAATTGAAAGCAGCTTTGACCAGTGGACCTGTATTAAAATTGTATAGTCCTAAGTTACAAACGGAAATTCACACGGATGCTAGCAAGTTTGGTTTTGGTGGAGTATTGTTGCAGAAAGACCCAGAAGACTGTTTGTTTCATCCTGTTCAGTATATGAGCCGTAAGACAAGTGCAGCTGAAGAAAAGTACGATTCATACGAATTAGAAGTTCTTGCCGTCATGTCTGCTCTAATAAAATGGCGTGTGTACGTATTAGGCATAAAGTTTAAAATCATAACCGATTGCAATGCGTTTACAATGACGATGAGGAAAAAGAAGTGCCTTTGCGTGTAGCCAGATGGGCAATGTACTTGCAAGACTTCGACTATGAAATTGAGCATCGTTCGGGTTCCAAAATGCGTCATGTTGACGCCTTTAGCCGTGTTTCCTGCTATGTGTTGACCGATAGCTTGGTACATCGTTTGAGAGAAGCACAGTTGGGGGATGAATGGACAAAGATAATTCGCCAAATTGTTGAGGAAAAGGGGCATGAAGATTTCTACATTGAAAACAAAATCTTGTATAAAGACCCAAATCGGGAGTTAATTGTTGTGCCGAGTCAAATGGAAACGGAAATCATCCATATTGCACACAAGCAGGGTCATTTTTCCGTTAAAAAGACTCAGGATCTCGTGGAGAAAAACTATTTCATACCAAAAGTAAAGGAGAAGGTGGCCCAAACTGTAGATAGTTGCATAGAATGCATTATTATGAATGCTAAAACTGGGAAAAGGGAAGGATTTCTGACCCCGATAGATAAGGGAGACAGACCATTGTGTACTTATTATATCGATCACGTAGGGCCAATGGAGCTAACCAGCAAACGTTATAACCACATTCTAGTGGTGGTAGATGGGTTCTCCAAATTTGTGTGGTTGTACCCCACCCGCAGCACTGGTGTTGATGAAGTTTTAAATTGCTTAGAAAGGCAATCTGTCCTGTTTGGAAATCCAGAGCGAATCGTTTCTGATAGAGGTACTGCATTTACGTCACATCTTTTTAAAGACTATTGCAAGAAACAAAGCATAGCGCATCTGCTTATAGCTACCGGAGTACCGCGAGGAAATGGTCAGGTGGAGCGAATGCATAAAATAGTCGTGCCAATGCTTTCTAAGTTAAGCTATGATAGTCCTGGCAGTTGGTATAAACATTTGGGAAGAGTTCAGCAATTGATCAACCGGACTGCCCCAAGGAGCACAAAGGTATCCCCTTTCAATATTCTAACAGGTCTGGAAATGCGTATACCAGACGATCTAGAGTTAAATAAACTAGTGAAAGAAAGTTTGATCGACGAGTTGGAAGACGAACGAAGGGTAACGCGTGAGCAGGCGCGGGAAAATATCCAAAAGTTGCAAGATGAAAACAGAAGGCAATTTGATCTAAAACGGAAAAAGGATATTCAGTACAAAATAAACGATTTAGTATCTATAAAGCGCACTCAGTATGGTACGGGATTAAAATTAAAGGGAAAATTTTTGGGGCCATATAAGGTGGTGGTCGTTAAGAATCATGGTAGATATGAAGTTGAGAAACTAGGCAGTGGAGAAGGACCGTGTAAGACGACAACAGTTTCAGAGTATATGAAGATGTGGGATTCCTTCGGGTCGAAGGACGTGTCAGGAGGGCCGAATGTGGGAACCCTAGAAGGCGAGCGACAGAGAACAACGCGCAGCGGTCGTTCTTTCTGATCGCTCTCTCTTCGCTCATTTGTAGCTTTGCAGTTTTGCGTCAAAGGGCAGGCTGCGCAACGCGAAAAGAAAAGCGGACACTTTGCATTTGGTAGTTGACTGAAGAACTCGTCGTCCGTAGAATAGTTAAAGTTTTAATTATAACTAAAATCATCCCATAATAACTTAAAAATAATATTAATCAATTAACCACTTTGAAACAAATTATAATAAGAAACTTTGTAATTCTAAAGTAATAAAGAATCTACAAATTGGGGGCTCAACCGGGATGTATCCAAGTTACAATTAAAACAATGAGACAAAGTGAGTGAATTTAAAAGGAAAACATCATCGTAAAGGTCGATATAAAAGACGTGTAAAGTTGGAGAAACAGAGTGCAAAGTAAAGTGTGAGCGAAATAGCAACAGACGCTCAGTGAAACGTAATTCCAAAAAATAAATTTCTGGTGAAATCCGGACTTTGTGTGTATGCATCGCCAAAAGCGAAGCAGACAGAAAGAACGAGAAGAGAGAAGAGTTGGCGTTTTGCTGTTACGCAGGCAGATGAGCCGGTGCGTAAGGGAAACCAAAACGATCAAAGCAGCTGGTCATCTATGAGGAACGCAGGCAAGTTGGCTAAGGCGTGAAATAGACAGCAGCAATTTCTTGGTACGCTGGCAAGGTGGTCGAGCGTAATAGAAGGCTGGAGAAGAGTTGGCGTTTTGCTGTTACGCAGGCAGATGAGCCGGTGCGTAAGGGAAACCAAAACGATCAAAGCAGCTGGTCATCTATGAGGAACGCAGGCAAGTTGGCTAAGGCGTGAAATAGACAGCAGCAATTTCTTGGTACGCTGGCAAGGTGGTCGAACGTAATAGAAGGCTGGAGAAGAGTTGGCGTTTTGCTGTTACGCAGGCAGATGAGCCGGTGCGTAAGGGAAACCAAAACGATCAAAGCAGCTGGTCATCTATGAGGAACGCAGGCAAGTTGGCTAAGGCGTGAAATAGACAGCAGCAATTTCTTGGTACGCTGGCAAGGTGGTTGAGCGTAATAGAAGGCTGGAGCAGAGTTGGTATTAGCAGTTACGCAGGCACATGAGCCAGTGCGTAGCGACAGAGTCCTTCGTGGGAGTGTTGGGAAGCGTTCAAATCGGGGGGTGAGCTGCAGCAGCGCTGCAAAATAAAATTTTACTATTTGTGCTGACCTTAGCAAGTGGTGTATCTTGCGAAGACAGATCGTACATTATTAACTAAGAAATTTAGTCACGGACGGTGACACGAAACACGGAAGAAAATTAAAATTATTTGTTGGCATAATTGTTTTATGTTCATCGACATTATTCATAAACATAGTTTTAACATTTTGATAACAGCTGAGAACAAATTCAAAAATAAACGGCCCTTAGCGCTGTTAAACTCAAGATACAAAAGAGAGTGTCCGTCGAGGCTGCTAAACTTAAGCTACAAAAGAGAGCAGCCGCTGTTATTACTAATTAACATAGGACAAACTGAAGCTGTTGTGCTGATAATTTACATGTAAGAATATCAAATCTGAAAATAGTAAATAAGAATAATTTGAAAACCTAAAATCTAAGTAACCGTGTGACAATTTTGTGAGATGGAGAGAAACGAGATTCTAAGACTTCGTGTCGATCAACTACGCGAAAAATTAACAGATTTGCAATTGAGTACTGCAGGACGCAAAGCTGAACTGCAATCAAGACTATTTGAACATTATGGCATGGAAATAGAAGAAGAGGGTTCAGGTGATGATACGTCGGTGAATACAGCACCTTTGATGCAGAGTCCTGAAAGAGCTAGGTCGTGGTTTACGCTGAAAGATGTTGAGGGTAGCGTGTATAAATTTGATGGGTCGAGTTCGAGAGATATTGAACAGTGGGTGAGTGAGTTAGAAGAATGCGCTATAACAGTACAGTGGAGCGACTTACAGTTATTTATCTATGCCAAACAGTTGCTTGAGGGTGCCGCTAAATCATTTATTCGTAGTCAGCGGGGTATTAATAACTGGGAAGCGCTAAAGAACGCATTGAAAAATGAATTTGAGGTAAGATTGTCATCAGCAGAAGTTCATAGACGTTTGGGAAAGCGACAGCAGAAAAAGGGCGAGACATTGTTAGAATTTTTGTATGCGTTGATGGAAATAGCAAAATCTATCGATCTCGAGGATGAGAGTTTGATTGACTATTTTATAGAAGGCATACCGGATTCTAAAACTAACAAATCGCTATTGTATCAAGCTCGAACAATCAAACAGTTGAAAGCTCGGATAGAAACCTATCAGAAAGTTCGTGGTTCTTGCGCACCGCCCAGTAAACCTGGATCGACAATTGCAAAAAGAGAGCCTACCGTGGGTCAATATTTTCAAGCAAACAAAAGCCGGAAATGTTTTAAATGTGGTGCCGACTCACATGTAATAAAGGACTGTCCCAAAAATACTTTTTCTTGTTTTAAATGTGGTAAGCCAGGACACCGTGCCGTGCAGTGTAATGGTGAGAGCCAATATAAACAAGAAAAATCGACGAATGTTGTCCGAGACGAAAAGTGGATGTTAAAGTCATTAAGCACATTCATTTCTTCTGGCTTAGAATTAAAAGATGTCGTTTGTGGCGCAGTGATTTGCAAAGGTTTAGTGGATACCGGAGCGGACCTGTGTCTTATGCGTAGGTGTGTCTATCGGAAGTTGGGAATCACACAGTTAACCGGATGTTCTAAGACTCTAACGGGTATAGCTGACAGCCAAATTCTGACGTTTGGAAGTTTTATAATACCCGTCAATTGATTACATTCAAATGGAAATCGAATTTCATGTCATACCAGATGAGGATATAAGTTTCGAAGCAATTCTTGGCAGAACCATTTTGGATTATGTTGACTTGCAAGTGACTAAAAAGGGGGCTTTATTAAAACCGAAAGCTGATGCAGAAAATAAAATGATCAGCGCTGACAATAGTTCTTGTCTTGAACTGTTTCATGAGTTTGAAAGTATGTGCATGTTAGCTGTGGACCTAGAGGCGGTTACGATCGAATTAGATGTTTCACATTTGAGTAAGTTGCAACAAAAAGAGGTTAAGCAACTAGTACATTCGTATAAACCAATCAGAAATCCAAGCTCTCCAATTGAGAAGAAGATTCTTTTAACAGACGAGCTGCCAGTATTTCAGCATCCGAGACGTATAGCCGTGTGTGATCAGAAAATTGTTGATGAGCAAGTGAAAGAATGGCTAGCGGAGAAAATTATCAAGCCCAGTATGTCAGAGTACGCCTCACCAGTTGTTTTAGTGGCCAAAAAGAATGGCAAAAAGCGTTTGTGCTGCGACTACCGTAAGCTAAACGAAAATGTGATTCGTGATAATTTTCCTATGCCTCAAATGGATACTGTAATTGAGAAGCTGCAAGGTGCGTCAATTTTCACTACACTAGATTTGACAAATGGATTTTTCCATGTACCAGTTGAAACAGGCTCGCAAAAATATACTTCATTTGTGACTCAAAATGGGCAGTATGAATTTTTATACGTGCCTTTCGGAATTTCAAACTCTCCAGCAGTGTTTACTAGATTTATAATGGCAGTTATGCGAGAATTAATCCAAAATAATGATGCGGTCGTTTATATGGACGACGTCAGAATTCCGAGCAGCAATGTTGAAGAGGGTCTGGTGAAGCTCAAAAGAGTGTTGCAAGTTGCAGGAAAGAATGGCCTACGCATAAATTGGTCGAAGTGTCAACTGTTGCAAGGGAAAGTTAGCTTCTTAGGGTATATAGTGCAAAAGGGCACTATAACTCAGAGCAAGAAGAAGACCCAGGCTGTTGCAAATTTTCCGATACCCCGGGATAAAAAGGATATTCAGCGATTTTTGGGGCTGACATCCTATTTTCGTAGGTTTGTAGAGGGGTACGCAGTAATTGCAAAACCGTTGTCCGACATTTTGCGAAAGGATGCAACGTTTGAATTTAAAGACTTGCAGCATGTCGCATTTGAGCAATTGAAAGCAGCTTTGACCAGTGGACCTGTATTAAAATTGTATAGTCCTAAGTTACAAACGGAAATTCACACGGATGCTAGCAAGTTTGGTTTTGGTGGAGTATTGTTGCAGAAAGACCCAGAAGACTGTTTGTTTCATCCTGTTCAGTATATGAGCCGTAAGACAAATGCAGCTGAAGAAAAGTACGATTCATACGAATTAGAAGTTCTTGCCGTCATGTCTGCTCTAATAAAATGGCGTGTGTACGTATTAGGCATAAAGTTTAAAATCATAACCGATTGCAATGCGTTTACAATGACGATGAGGTAAAAAGAAGTGCCTTTGCGTGTAGCCAGATGGGCAATGTACTTGCAAGACTTCGACTATGAAATTGAGCATCGTTCGGGTTCCAAAATGCGTCATGTTGACGCCTTTAGCCGTGTTTCCTGCTATGTGTTGACCGATAGCTTGGTACATCGTTTGAGAGAAGCACAGTTGGGGGATGAATGGACAAAGATAATTCGCCAAATTGTTGAGGAAAAGGGGCATGAAGATTTCTACATTGAAAACAAAATCTTGTATAAAGACCCAAATCGGGAGTTAATTGTTGTGCCGAGTCAAATGGAAACGGAAATCATCCGTATTGCACACAAGCAGGGTCATTTTTCCGCTAAAAAGACTCAGGATCTCGTGGAGAAAAACTATTTCATACCAAAAGTAAAGGAGAAGGTGGCCCAAACTGTAGATAGTTGCATAGAATGCATTATTATGAATGCTAAAACTGGGAAAAGGGAAGGATTTCTGACCCCGATAGATAAGGGAGACAGACCATTGTGTACTTATTATATCGATCACGTAGGGCCAATGGAGCTAACCAGCAAACGTTATAACCACATTCTAGTGGTGGTAGATGGGTTCTCCAAATTTGTGTGGTTGTACCCCACCCGCAGCACTGGTGTTGATGAAGTTTTAAATTGCTTAGAAAGGCAATCTGTCCTGTTTGGAAATCCAGAGCGAATCGTTTCTGATAGAGGTACTGCATTTACGTCACATCTTTTTAAAGACTATTGCAAGAAACAAAGCATAGCGCATCTGCTTATAGCTACCGGAGTACCGCGAGGAAATGGTCAGGTGGAGCGAATGCATAAAATAGTCGTGCCAATGCTTTCTAAGTTAAGCTATGATAGTCCTGGCAGTTGGCATAAACATTTGGGAAGAGTTCAGCAATTGATCAACCGGACTGCCCCAAGGAGCACAAAGGTATCCCCTTTCAATATTCTAACAGGTCTGGAAATGCGTATACCAGACGATCTAGAGTTAAATAAACTAGTGAAAGAAAGTTTGATCGACGAGTTGGAAGACGAACGAAGGGTAACGCGTGAGCAGGCGCGGGAAAATATCCAAAAGTTGCAAGATGAAAACAGAAGGCAATTTGATCTAAAAAGGAAAAAGGATATTCAGTACAAAATAAACGATTTAGTAGCTATAAAGCGCACTCAGTATGGTACGGGATTAAAATTAAAGGGAAAATTTTTGGGGCCATATAAGGTTGTGGTCGTTAAGAATCATGGTAGATATGAAGTTGAGAAACTAGGCAGTGGAGAAGGACCGTGTAAGACGACAACAGTTTCAGAGTATATGAAGATGTGGGATTCCTTCGGGTCGAAGGACGTGTCAGGAGGGCCGAATGTGGGAACCCCTAGAAGGCGAGCGACAGAGAACAACGCGCAGCGGTCGTTCTTTCTGATCGCTCTCTCTTCGCTCATTTGTAGCTTTGCAGTTTTGCGTCAAAGGGCAGGCTGCGCAACGCGAAAAGAAAAGCGGACACTTTGCATTTGGTAGTTGACTGAAGAACTCGTCGTCCGTAGAATAGTTAAAGTTTTAATTATAACTAAAATCATCCCATAATAACTTAAAAATAATATTAATCAATCATCTTATAATATTAAACATATTTGTAAAAGTTAACCACTTTGAAACAAATTATAATAAGAAAC
>JAEIGF010000364.1:0-10725 GCA_018903485.1 Drosophila littoralis | reverse complement strand
ACGATCGGTCGTTAATTAAGTTTTTGTATGAAAAAACCTTTTGTTTATCAAGATATCTTGACCAAACTCGACATTTATTAGTTTTACTATGCTCCTCATATATATGCAAAATTCTATTAAGATCGGACCACTATGTCATATAGCCGCCATAGGAACGATCGGTCGAAAATTAAGTTTTTGTATGAAAAAACATTTTGTTTGTCAAGATATCTTGACCAAACTCGGCATTTATTAGTTTTACTAAGCTCCTCATATATATGCAAAATCCTATTAAGATCGGACCACTATATCATATAGCTGCCATAGGAACGATCGATCGAAAATTAAGTTTTTGTATGAAAAAACGTTTTGTTTTTCAAGATATCTTAACCAAACTCGGCATTTATTAGTTTTACTATGCTCCTCATATATATGCAAAATCCTATTAAGATCGGACCACTATATCATATTATTAAGTTTTTGTATGGAGAATTTTTTGTTTTTCATGATTTTGCGATTAAACACGGCATTTAAAGATTTCACTATGCTTCCTTCATTTTTGCTAAATCTTATTTACATCGGTTTTTGATTAAAAGCCTTTTTTTGTTTATCAATATACCTTGACCAAACTCGGCCTTAACCATTTTCTCGGCATTAAAAGGTTGGGTCTGCAAGGGTATTAGATCTTCGGCATGCCGAAGATAGCCCTTCTTTCTCGTTGATTCTAAACTCTGTTTCAATCTTCACGTAGATACCATCGTTAATGAGGCAAAAGGTGTACTTGGATTCATTAAACGATGGTCTAAAGAGTTTAACGATCCTTTTATAACGAAACTTCTGTACATCTCTCTTGTTCGCCCTATCCTTGAATACTGCTCTTGCATCTGGTCTCCGCAGTATAACAATAGCCAGGATCGTATTGAATCTGTTCAGAAGAAATTTCTGCTTTTTGCCTTACGAGGTTTAAATTGGGACTCAAATCTTCGGTTGCCATCCTACTCCAGCAGGCTGCTTCTTCTTAACCTTCCGTCGTTAACCAACCGTAGGACAATTCTCGGTGTTGTCCTTCTACATAAGTTGATTATTG
Source organism: Drosophila littoralis (assembly GCA_018903485.1). NCBI lineage: Eukaryota > Metazoa > Arthropoda > Insecta > Diptera > Drosophilidae > Drosophila > Drosophila littoralis. Next base: position 9,659 of record JAEIGF010000364.1, on the reverse strand, counting down.
GCGATATAGATTCTCCTTTTCTGCTAGGGCGTCTTCAATTCTCTGTTCCGTCTAGACCAACCAGAAATTACCGCCCCTTATTCCTGTCTACGTGCACAACAGACTACGCTATGCACAATCCCTTTCGCGTGCTATGTAAAAATTATAATAGTTTGCATCACGTTTTCTCTATAGAACTTTCTCTACCCCTAATAAATCGTTGCTTTCAGGATACCTTCGGGAAGTCACTGACCATTCCCAGCTATGAGCAGGGGCATAGCTTGCCGGACAGGCTGTAAATTTTCCCCCACCGGGTCGGTGATTTCCCATTACTTTTCCCATTACTTTTCTCTCTGTCCTATCTACTTAACACTCTATATATCTTGCTTAAATTTCTTTACTTTATTAACAATCTTCTTACTTTCTTTTTCTTATTTATTGTATTTTATTAATTAATATAGCAAACTAAGATTATCTTTAATTTTATTGAAGAACACTTTTTTCCTACTTACACCCTTCTGCTTAGATGTAGGCTCTAATAGCGTCACTGACAAATTTAGCTGTGAAAAGGGGCACAGCTGGCCGGACTGGCAACTAAAACAGCTCCATCGGTCGGTGATGCTATTTAGAGAACTGTGTTATCTAACTAGGCTTTTAGCATATAATTCCATTATGTATTGTATGTATAATGAGGAAGACACTCTTTTTGTCGACCATTAATAAATAAATAAATAAATACAGCTGTAATAGGAACGATCGTTCGAAAATTAAGTTCTTGTATGAACAAAATTTTACCTCTCAAGATATATTGTCCAAACTTGGTATTAATTAGTTTTACCATGCTCCTCATGTATATGCAAAATCCTATCAAGATCGGACCACTATGTCATATAGCTGCCATAGGAACGAGCGCTCAAAAATTAAGTTCTTTAAAAAAAAACTTTATGTATCAAGATATCGTGACCAAACTTGGCATTTATTAGTTTTACTATGCTCCTCATATATATGCGGAATCCTATTAAGATCGGACCACTATATAATAAAGTTGCCGTAGGAACGAACAGTCGAAAATGAGGTTGTTCTATGAACAAAATGTTGTCTATCAAGATATATTGCCCAAAGTGTTAGTGTTACTATGATCCTCATATATATGCGAAGTCCTATTAAGATCGGACCACTATATAATATAGCTGCCGTACGAACGATCGGTCGAAAATTAAGTTGTTGTATGAAAAAAAAAGTTTGTGTATCAAGATATCGTGACCAAACTTGGCATTTATTAGTTTTACTATGCTCCTCATATATATGCAAAATCCTATTAAGATCGGACCCCTATATAATATAGCTCCCGTAGGAACGATCGGTCGAAAATTAAGTTGTTGTAAGAAAAAAATTTTGTCTATCAAGATATCTTGACCAAACTCTGCATTTTTTAGTTTTACTATGCTCCTCATATATATGCGAAATCCTATTAAGATCGGACCACTATATAATATAGCTGCCATAGGATCGATAGGTCGAAAAATAAGTTGTTGTATGGAAAAAAACGTTGTTTATCACGATATCGTGACCAAACTTGGCATTTATTAGTTTTACTATGCTCTTCATATATAGGCAAAATCCTATTAAGATCGGACCACTATATCATATAGCTCCCATTGGAACGACTGGTCGAAAATTAAGTTGTTGTAAGAAAAAAAAAGTTTGTGTATTAATATATCGTGACCAAACTTGGCATTTATTTGTTTTACTATGCGCCTCATATATGTGCTAAATCCTATTAAGATCGGACCACTATATCATATGGCTGCCATAGGAACGAGCGGTCAAAAATTAAGTTATTGTATGCAAAAAAAATTTGTTCATCAAGATATCGTGACCATACTTGGCATTTATTAGTTTTACTATGCTCCTCATATATATGCGAAATTCTATTAAGATCGGACCACTATATAATAAAGCTGCCGTAGGAACGATCAGTCGAAAATTAAGTTGTTGTATGAACAAAATTTTGTCTATCAAGATATATTGTCCAAACTTGGTATTTATAAGTTTTACTATGCTCCTCATGTATATGCAAAATCCTATTAAGATCGGACCACTATATCATATAGCTGCCATAGCAACAAGTGATCGAAAATTAAGTTGTTTTATGAAAAAAATTATGTTTATCAATATATCTTGACCAAATTTGGCAGTTATCAGTTTTACTATGCTCCTCATATATATGCAAAATCCTATTAAGATTGGACCACTATATCATATAGCTGCTATAGGACGAGCGGTCGAAGATTAAGTTGTCGTATGAAAAAAACTTTGTTTATCAAGATATATTGACCAAACTTGGTATTTATTAGTTTTACTATGCTCCTCATGTATATGCAAAATCCTATTAAGATCGGACCACAATATCATATAGCTGCCATAGGAACGATCGAAAATTAAGTTGTTGTATGGAAAAAAATGCTGATTATCAACATATCTTGACCAAACTCGGCAGTTATTAGTTTTACTATGCTCCTCATATATAGGCAAAATCCTATTAAGTTCGGACCACTATATCATATAGCTGCCATAGGAACGAGCGGTCAAAAATTAAGTTGTTCTATGAACAAAAATTATGTTAATTACGATATTGTGACCAAACATGGCATTTATTAGTTTTACTATGCTCCTCATATATATGCGAAATCCTATTAAGATCGGACCACTATATCATATAGCTGCCATAGGAACAAGTGGTCGAAAATTAAGTTGTAGTATGAAAAAAATGGTGTTTATCAAGATATCTTAACCAAACTCGGCAGTTATCATTTTTACTATGCTCCTCATATATATGCGAAATCCTATTAAGATCGGACCATTATATCATATAGCTGCCATGGGAACGAGCAGTCGAAAATTAAGTTGTTGTATGAAAAAAAATTATGTTTATTAAGATATTGTAACTTGGCAATTATTAGATTTACTATGCTCCTCATATATATGCGAAATCCTATTAAGATCGGACCACTATGTCATGTACTTGCCGTAGGAACAATCGGTCGAAAAGTAAGTTGTTGTCAGAAAAAAATTTTGTCTATCAAGATATGTTGACCAAACTCTGCATTTTTTAGTTATACTATGCTCCTCATATATATGCGAAATCCTATTAAGATCGGACCACTACATCATATAGCTGCCATAAGTTCGATAGGTCGAAAAATAAGTTGTTGTATGAAAAAAAATTTTCTTTATCAATATATCGTGACCAAACTTGGTGTTTATTAGTTTTACTATGCTCCTCATGTATACGCAAAATCCTATTAAGATCGAACCACTATATCATATAGCTGCCATAGGAACGAGCGGTCGAAAATTAAGTTGTTGTATGAAAAAAAACGTTGTGTATCAAGATATCTAGACCAAACTTGGTAGTTATTAGTTTTACTATGCTCCTCATATATATGCGAAATCCTATTAAGATCGGACCACTACATCATATAGCTGCCATAAGTTCGATAGGTCGAAAATTAAGTTGTTGTATTAACAAAATTTTGTCTATCAAGATATATTGCCCAAACTTGGTATTTATTAGTTTTACTATGCTCCTCATGTATATGCAAAATCCTATTAAGATCAGACCCCAATATCATAAAGCTGCCATAGGAACTAGCGTTCGAAAATTAAGTTGTTGTATGGAAATAAATGTTGTTTATCAAGATATCTTGACCAAACTTGGCAGTTATTAGTTTTACTATGCTCCTTAAGATCGGAGGCTATATCCTATAACTGCCATAGGAACGAGCGGTCGGAAATTAAGTTGTATGAAAAAAAATTTTGTCTATCAAGATATCTTGACCAAACTTGGCAGTTATTGTTTTTACTATGCTCCTCATATATATGCGAAATCCTATTAAGATCGGACCACTATGTCATATAGCAGCCGTAGGAACGATCGGTCTTAAATTAAGTTGTTGTATGAAAAAAATTTTGTCTATCAAGATATATTGACCAAAGTTGGTATTTATTAGTTTTACTATGCTCCTCATATATATGCGAAATCCTGTTAAGATCTGACCACTATATACTATATCTGCCATAGGATCGATAGGTCGTAAAATAAGTTGTTGTACGTATAATTGCCAAAGGAACAAGCGGTCGAAAATTAAGTTGTTGTATGGAAATAAATGTTGTTTATCAAGATATATTGATCAAACTTGGCAGTTATTAGTTTTACTTTGCTCCTCATGTATATGCAAAATCCTATTAAGATCGGAGGCTATATCATATAACTGCCATAGGAACGAGCGGTCGAAAATTAAGTTGTTGTATGGAAAAAAATGCTGTTTATCAAGATATCTTCACCAAACTTGGAATTTATTAGTTTAACTATGCTCCTCATATATATTCTAAATCCTATTAAGATCGGAGGCTATATCATATAACTGCCATAGGAACGAGCGGTCGAAAATTAAGTTGTTGTATTAACAAAATTTTGTCAATCAAGATATATTGCCCAAACTTGGTATTTATTAGTTTTACTATGCTCCTCATGTATATGCAAAATCCTATTAAGATCAGACCACAATATCATATAACTGCCATAGGAAAGAGCGGTCGAAAATTAAGTTGTTGTATGGAAAAAAATGCTGTTTATTAAGACATATTTATCAAACTTGGCAGTTATTAGTTTTACTTTGCTCCTCATGTATATGCAAAATCCTATTAAGATCGGAGGCTATATCATATAACTGCCATAGGAACGAGCGGTCGAAAATTAAGTTGTTGTATTAACAAAATTTTGTCTATCAAGATATATTGACCAAACTTGGAATTTATAAGCTTTACTATGCTCCTCATATATATTCTAAATCCTATTAAGATCGGACCACTATATCATATAGCTGCCATAGGAACTAGCGGTCAAAAATTAAGTTGTTGTATGAACAAAAATTATGTTTATTACGATATTGTGACCAAACTTGGCATGTATAAGTTTTACTATGCTCCTCATATATATGCGAAATCCTATTAAGATGGGACCACTATATCATATAGCTGCCATAGGAACGAGCGGTCAAAATTAAGTTGTTGTATGAAAAAAAAAGTTTGTGTGACCAAACTTGTTATTTATTAGTTTTACTATGCTCCTCATGTATATGCAAAATCCTATTAAGATCGGAGCACTATATACTAAAGCTGTCGTAGGAACGAGCAGTCGAAAATTAAGTTGTTGTATGGAAATAAATGTTGTTTATCAAGATATCTTGATCGAACTTGGCAGTTATTAGTTTTACTTTTCTCCTCATGTATATGCAAAAGCCTATTAAGATCGGAGGCTATATCATATAACTGCCATAGGAACGAGCGGTCGAAAATTAAGTTGTTGTGTGAACAAAATTTTGTCTATGAAGATATATTGCCCAAACTTGGTATTTGTTAGTTTTACTATGCTCCTCATGTATATGCAAAATTCTATTAAGATCAGACCACAATATCATATAGCTGCCATAGGAACGAGTGGTCGAAAATTAAGTTGTTGTATGAAAAAAAATGCTGTTTATCAAGATATCTTGACCAAACTTGGCAGTTATAAGTTTTACTATGCTCCTCATATATAGGCAAAATCCTATTAAGATCGGAGCACTATAACATATAATTGCCATAGGAACGAGCGGTCGAAAATTAAGTTGTTGTATGGAAATAAATGTTGTCTATCAAGATATCTTGACCAAACTTGATATTTATTAGTTTTACTATGCTCCTCATGTAAATGCAAAATCCTATTATGATCGGAACACTATATCATATAGCTGCCATGGGAACGAGCGGTCGAAAATTAAGTTGTTGTATGGAAAAAAATGTTGTTTATCAAGATATATTGCCCAAACTTGGTATTTATTAGTTTTACTATGCTCCTCATGTATATGCAAAATCCGATTAAGATCAGACCACAATATCATTTAGCTGCCATAGGAACGAGCGGTCGAAAATTAAGTTGTTGTATGGCAAAAAATGCGGTTGATCAAGATATCTTGACCAAACCTGGCAGTTATTAGTTTTGCTATGCTCCTCATATATAGGCAAAATCCTATTAAGATCGGACCACTATATCATATAGTTGCCATAGGAACGAGCGGTCGAAAATTAAGTTGTTGTATGGAAAAAAATGTTTTTTATCAAGATATGTTGACCAAACTTGGCAGTTATTAGTTTTACTATGCTCCTCATATATAGGCAATATCCTATTAAGATCGGACCACTATATCATATAGCTGCCATAGGAACTAGCGGTCAAAAATTAAGTTGTTGTATGAAAAAAAAAAAGTTTGTGTATCAAGACATCGTGACCAAACTTGGCATTTATTAGTTTTACTATGCCTCTATATATATGCAAAATCCTATAAAGATCGGACCACTATATCATATAGCTGCCATAGGAACTAGCGGTCAAAAATTAAGTTGTTGTATGGAAAAAAATGCTGTTTATCAAGATATCTTGACCAAACTAGGGAGTTATAAGTTTTACTATGCTCCTCATATATCGGCAAAATTCTATTAAGATCGGACCACTATATCATATAGCTGCCATAGGAACGAGCGGTCAAAATTAAGTTGTTCTATTAAAAAAAAAGTTTGTGTGACCAAACTTGGTATTTATTAGTTTTACTATGCTCCTCATGTATATGCAAAATCCTATTAAGATCGGAGCACTATATACTAAAGCTGACGTAGGAACGAGCAGTCGAAAATTAAGTTGTTGTATGGAAATAAATGTTGTTTATCAAGTTATTAGATTTACTTTGCTCCTCATGTATATGCAAAATCCTATTAAGATCAGACCACAAAATCATATAGCTGCCATAGGTACGAGTGGTCAAAAATGTGGTTGTTTGAAAAAAATGTTGTCTATGTTGGTATTTATTAGTTTTACTATGCTCCTCATGTATATGCAAAATCCTATTAATATCGGACCATTATATCATATAGCTGCCATGGGAACGAGCTGTCGAAAATTAAGTTGTTGTATGGAAATAAATGTTGTCTATCAAGATATCTTGACCAAACTTGATATTTATTAGTTTTACTATGCTCCTCATGTAAATGCAAAATCCTATTAATATCGGAACACTATATCATATAGCTGCCATGGGAACGAGCGGTCGAAAATTAAGTTGTTGTATGGAAAAAAAATGTTGCCTATCAAGATATATTGCCCAAGCTTGGTATTTATTAGTTTTAATATGCTCCTCATGTATATGCAAAATCCGATTAAGATCAGACCACAATATCATATAGCTGCCATAGGAACGAGCGGTCGAAAATTAAGTTGTTGTATGGCAAAAAATGCTGTTTATCAAGATATCTTGACCAAACCTGGCAGTTATTAGTTTTACTATGCTCCTCATATATAGGCAAAATCCTATTAAGATCGGACCACTATATCATATAGTTGCCATAGGAACGAGTGGTCGAAAATTAAGTTGTTGTATGGAAAAAAAATTTTTTTATCAAGATATATTGACCAAACTTGACAGTTATTAGTTTTACTATGCTCCTCATACATAGGCAAAATCCTATTAAGATCGGACCACTATATCATATAGCTGCCATAGGAACTAGCAGTCAAAAATAAAGTTGTTGTATGAACAAAAATTATGTTTATTACGATATTGTGACCAAACTTGGCATTTATTAGTTTTACTATGCTCCTCATATATATGCGAAATCCTATTAAGATCGGACCACTATATCATACAGCTGTAATAGGAACAAGCGGTCGAAAATTAAGTTCTTGTATGAAAAAAATGTTGTTTAGCAAGATATCTTGACCAAACTTGGTATTTATTAGTTTTACTATGCTCCTCATGTATATGCAAAATCCGATTAAGATCAGACCACAATATCATATAGCTGCCATAGGAACGAGCGGTCGAAAATTAAGTTGTTGTATGGAAAAAAAATGTTGCCTATCAAGATATATTGTCCAAACTTGGTATTTATTAGTTTTACTATGCTCCTCATGTATATGCTAAATCCTATTAAGATCGGACCACTATATCTTATAGCTGCCATTGGAACGAGCGGTCGAAAATTAAGTTGTTGTATGAAAAAAATATTGTTTAGCAAGATATCTTGACCAAACTTGGCAGCTATAAGTTTTACTATGCTCCTCATATATATGCAAAATCCTATTAAGATCGGACCACTTTATCATAGAGCTGCCATAGGAGCGAGCGGTCGAAAATTAAGTTGTTGCATAAAAAAAATGTTGTTTATCAAGATATCTTGACCAAACTTGGCAGTTATAAGTTTTACTATGCTCCTCATATAAATACGAAATCCTATTAAGATCGGACCACTATATCATATAACTGCCATAGGAACGAGCGGTCGAAAATTAAGTTCTTGTATGAAAAAAATGTTGTTTAGCAAGATATCTTGACCAAACTTGGTATTTATTTGTTTTACTGTGCTCCTCATATATATGCGAAAACGTATTAAGATCGGACCACTATGTCATATAGCTGCCGTAGGAACGATCGGTCGAAAATGTAGTTGTTGTTTGAAAAAAATTTGGTCTATCAAGACATATTGACTAAACTCGGCATTTTTTAGTTTTACTATGCTCCTCATATGTATCCGAAATTCTATTAAGATCTGACCACTATATAATATATCTGCCATAGGATCGATGGGTCGAACAATAAGTTGTTGTACGCAAAACAAAGTTGTTTATCAAGATATCTTGACCAAACTTGGTGTTTATTAGTTTTACTATGCTCCTCATATATATGCGAAATCCTATTAAGATCGGACCACTATATAATAAAGCTGCCGTAGGAACGATCCGTCGTAAATTAAGTTGTTGTATAAACAAAATATTGTCTATCAAGATATATTGTCCAAACTTGGTGTTTATTAGTTTTACTATGCTCCTCATATGTATCCGAAATTCTATTAAGATCTGACCACTATATAATATATCTGCCATAGGAACGATCGGTCGAAAATTAAGTTGTTGTATGATTAAAAATGTTGTTTATCAAGATATCTTGACCAAACTTGGAATTTATTAGTTTTACTATGCTCCTCATATATATTCTAAATCCTATTAAGATCGGACCACTATATCATATAGCTGCCATAGGAACGAGCGGTCGAAAATTAAGTTGTATGAAAAAAAATGTTGTCTATCAAGATATCTTGACCAAACTTGGCAGTTATTAGTTTTACTATGCTCCTCATATATATGCAAAATCCTATTAAGATCGGACCACTATATCATATAGCTGCCATAGGAACGAGCGGTCAAAATTAAGTTGTTGTATGAAAAAAAAAGTTTGTGTATCAAGATATCGTGACCAAACTTGGCATTTATTAGTTTTACTATGCTCCTCATATATATGCACAATCCTATTAAGATTGGACCACTATATCATATAGCTGCCATAGGAACGAGCGGTCGAAAATTAAGTTGTTGTATGGAAATAAATGTTGTTTATCAAGATATCTTGACCAAACTTGGCAGTTATTAGTTTTACTATGCTCCTTAAGATCGGACCACTATATCATGTAGCTGCCATAGGAACGAGCGGTCGAAAATTAAGTTGTTGTAAGAAAAACACTTTTGTTTATCAAGATATCTTGACCAAACTTGGCATTTATTAGTTTTACTATGCTCCTCATATACATGC